>JALPQD010000913.1:0-240000 GCA_023101885.1 Typhlomys cinereus | reverse complement strand
TGTGATTAAAAATCACAATCCATCTATCTGCTGCCTGCAGGAAACCCATCTCACCACAAAAGATAGGCACGCTCTAAAAATAAAAGGCTGGTCAACAATTCTACAAGCAAATGGAAGCAGAAAACAGGCAGGGGTAGCCATTATGCTATCAGACAAAGTGGACTTCAAACCAAAGAAAATTAAAAGAGACACGGATGGATACTACATTTTAGTCACAGGTACAATTCACCAGGAAGACTTCACAATACTGAACATATATGCACCCAATACGGGCCCCTCCACATTCATTAAGAAAACCCTACAGCGTCTAAAGCAAGAAATCAACCCCCAAACCATAATTCTGGGGGACTTCAACACCGCCCTCTCAACATGGGATAGATCAACAGGTCAAAAGCTTAACAGAGACACTTTGGAACTTAATCAAACCCTTAAAGAAATGGACCTTACAGATCTCTATCGAACTTTTCACCCACGCACCAAAGAATACACATTTTTCTCAGCAGCACACGGAACTTTCTCCAAAATAGATCACATATTGGGCCACAAAATGAATCTACACAAGAAAGGGACATAAGAGGGATTCAAATCGGCAAGGAAGAAGTCAAGCTATCCCTATTTGCAGATGACATGATCTTATACCTGAGTGATCCCAAAAACTCCACCAGGAAGCTCCTGGAACTAATTGAGAGTTCAGCAGGGTGGCAGGATACAAAATAAATGTGCAAAAATCAGAGGCCTTCCTATATGCCCAGAATGAAAGAAGTGAAAAAGCCTTGAGAGAAACAATCCCATTTACTATAGCCCCTAAAAAAATGAAATACCTTGGTATAAACCTAACAAAGGAGGTAAAAGACCTTTACAATGAAAACTTTAAAACCCTAAAGAAAGAAATAGCAGAAGACACCAGAAGGTGGAAAGACCTCCCATGTTCCTGGATTGGCAGAATCAACATCGTAAAAATGACCATCCTACCAAAGGCAATATACAGATTCAATGCTATACCAATCAAAATCCCAAAGCAATTCTTCAAAGAAGTTGACCAAACAATCTCAAAGTTCATATGGAGGCACAAAAGACCCAGGATAGCAAAAACAATCCTGAGTAACAAAAACACAGCTGGAGGTATTACCATACCAAACCTTAGTCTATACTACAAATCCATAGTTATGAAGACAGCCTGGTACTGGCTCCAAAATAGACACACAGATCAATGGATAAGGATTGAAGACCCAGATATAAGCCCACAAAGTTACAGCCATTTGGTCTTTGACAAAGGGGCCCAAAGAATCCAATGGAAAAAGAATAGCATCTTCAACAAATGGTGCTGGCAAAACTGGATCTCCACATGCAGAAGATTAAAGCTGGACCTGTACTTGTCACCATGTACAAGACTTAATTCCAAATGGATCAAGGACCTTGATATCAGGCCAGAGACTATAAAACCCATAGTTGAAAGGATAGGGAACTCCCTCGAGCTGATTGGGCTAGGCCAACAGTTCCTAAACAGACATCCAATGGCACAGTCACTGCTACCAACTCTCAACAGTTGGGATCTTGTGAAATTAAAGAGCTTCTGTTCAGATAAAGAGATTGAAACGCGAGCTCAAAGGCAACCCACAGAATGGGAGAAAATCTTCACTAACCACACATCTGATAGAACTCTGCTGTCCAGAGTGCACAAAGAACTTAGAAAACTAAACTCCAAGGAAACAAATGGGCCAAAATGGGCCCTGGAACTTAAAAGAAACTTTACCAGGGATGAAATTAAAATGTCTAACAAATATCTGAAAAAATGCTTCACTTCCATAGCCATCAGGGCAATGCAAATCAAAACTTCCCTGAGATATCATCTCACCCTGGTCAGGATGGCAAAAATCCACAATACAAACAACAAATGCTGGAGAGGATGTGGAGAGAGGAGCACTCTCCTACATTGCTGGTGGGAATGCAGGCTCATACAGCCACTCTGGCGAGCCGTCTGGAGATTCTTAAAGAAATTAAAGATTGAAATGCCATATGACCCTGCTATTCCACTTTTGGGAATAACCCCCCATACAGCAGAGGTTCACCTCGATAGCACAAGCACGACCATGTTCATAGCAGCACTGTTTACAATAGCAAAGTCATGGAATCAGCCCAAATGTCCAACAGTTGACAAATGGATAAGGAAACTGTGGTACATCTATACAATGGAGTACTACTCAGCCATCAAAAATGATGAATTACTGGAATTTGCTGGGAAATGGATGTCATTAGAAACAATTATATTAAGTGAAGTATCCCAGACCCAGAAAATTAAGCGCCGTATGTACTCCCTAATAGGTGGCTCCTAGTACCAAACCCACCCAACCCACCTAGAGACAGTAATTGCAAGGATTATGAACAGGAGGGATGGGGTAGGAGGACCATACCAGAAACAAGGAGAGAAGGGACCATGTTACAGCAGGGAAAATAGGCCTCCACCAAGGACCCAAATAAGTAATGAGACATCTGATTAAGTTCACAGACTTTTGTTCCTGATCATTTACTACTGAGGGGGTGTGATCTCACCAGAAGAGGAGGGCATATAGTCTGGCAGATAAAAAGTAACCATTTTGCAAATGGGTGATAGACCCCTCCCTTACTATGGTTTCCCACTTTTATTACATCTACCTTTGAATGTGCTTTTATCACAAGACTCTAACAGCTTTTTGTCTCTGGCCAGACATACAATGCCCACCAGGATGGAGTGAAGGGCATTGCAGGAGCAGCAAAACTGCAAAAGAAAATCAACAAACCACAATCCAGAACTTCAGAGACTCTATATCAACCACCTGGAACTAGGCCAGCTTAGTCTCTCCCCATCCTGAAGCTCAGGGACATTTGCAGAAGAGGGGGCGGTAAGAGTGTAAGAGCAAAAGGATGGGAGGAGCAATGATATGTAAGATACTCTATACTAGTTAGGGCTGAAGCAATCATAAGTGGACTTTGCATGCCCTGCGCATTGTCCAACACACTGTTGACCTCACAAAGTCTAGCATCTGCTAAAGGAACCAAGATCGTTGGAGGCAAAGGATTGGCAGCCACAGCAGTGTTCCTATACCTAAGGGGAACATGGGAAAGGGTTCAGGGAAAGGCCACTGGGTCCTTGTACGTTATCGGAGAGGAGGGCCCAGAGGAAAATCAGACATGCACAAGAAAGGACTCTCTGGGAATTGGGGCGGGAGGCACTGGGAGATGGGGAGGGGGAGCAGGGGGTACAAGGGAAGGAGGAGGGAGGGAGGGAACTGGTGTACCTATTAAGTTTGTATGAGCTGAAATAAAAAAAAAAAAGAAAAAAATACATTAGGTAGCACATAAACACAAAAGATTATTGTAAGAAGTAAATATTGATTTTAAAAGAAAAAAAGAACTATATAAGCTTTGGCATAAATAATTTTGTGATAAAGCATCAACATAGGCAAAATGTATATAACCCTAAAAGCTAGTTACAGGGTGCATGGTGAGGGATGATTAGTTTGAAGATTCCAAAGTTGAGTAAAGGAAAACTTGCAAGCCTTCCTAGATGGTATAGAAGGAGAAAAAGCATTTCATGGACTCAGCAAGAAGCCTGGTATGTAAACATGGGAAAACAAGGTCGATATTGATACAAATGGAAAGGTAAGGAGAAGGGAAGGGGCCGGGAGCCCCACCTTGCCTTACAGAACCCACCTGCCATGATAGTCAAGTATCCACTACTGGAACATGGAGATATCACAATTCTTTGTAGAAAAGTCTGTTCTACTTGCTTTTGAAGAATGGAACCCAACGGAAAGGAAACAGGATCTGAGAGAACAATTATAACAACGATACACCAGGTTCCATGCTGAACACCAGCAAAGAAAACTATCACGTCCTGTTCTGAGTGTGCTTACCAGACAGATCTGAAAATAGTGGATTTTTCTTTCACTCCTATGAGTGGAAAGTTCCAGAAGAACTCAGTGTGAAAATGACCATATGGAGCCATGAATGCTGAAGAGGCCTTCAAGGCAAAGGGTGGAACATGAGCAAGGGGAGAAGTACGTAGGGCAATGTGAGAGATCCTGGAATATCAGTTGTGCAGAGGAGGAGAAGCATCTCTAAGCTGCGATATTGAACATAAGTAGGGGGAAAACAGAAAGACGGAGAGCTGACACATGAAAGAAAACATTAATAGGACCTGTCTGAGTGGCATTGGAAAGTAAAAATGATAACAGAAATGAAAAAAAAATCTTTTCAGATCTTGGGCATAAAAGAATGAGATGGGATTGGTAAGACTGCAATAGGTTCTTTTGCAGGGAAGATACTCTTAACTTTCCTCATTCAGAACACAGATGAGAGGTAGAAGAGGATTTGGAGACTGTGAATGTGAGAGAATGTAAAACTGAAGAGTGAGTCTAAAACAGGTGCTCAGGATAGCCAGTTGAATTATTCACATGACCTTGATGACACTTATACATGTAAGAATAGAATTTGTATACACACCTCCAACATAACTGGGCATGGCTTATACTATCATACACCTTCCTCCACTATTTGAAGCGGAATTATGAATGAGCGTGTTTGTAAACCAGGTCAACTGACTATATTAAACCAAGTTGGTTTTTATTCTCAAACTAGGAGGTTAACAATTGTCAAAAATATGTTGAGATCTTCTATGAAATGTGCTTTTATTTTCTTCACAAACAAATTTTTATGCTTGTACAGATAAGTTCAAAAGGTACAAATTCATCTGAGTAAATACTTGCCTACACACCAAATATCCTTTAATAAAAGATTATTTTGACTATTTGATTATAACATATATAGATCACATTTCTAGCAAAATATAATTATGCTTTAGAAATAAAAAGGATGATTCATAGCAATTATGCTGACTTCATTGCAAAATATTTAGATTAAAATTAGTGACTTTCAGTCATTGATGGTGACCTCAAGAAGCCAAGGCAGGAAAATTGTGAGTTTCAGGCCAGACTTAGCTATATAGTGAATATACAGATTGAGCTATAAGAGCTCAAAAAAATGAGCAAATAAAATCAGAGATTGATTTATTTTTCCATTTCTAAAATAACTTCCATAAATTAAAATGATGCAATAAAACCTGTTTTAAAAATTACAGGTAAGAAGCCAGGTACCAAAATCTTCAGTAATATATAAATTATTCTAAAACATCCCTTAGTTATCTGAGTAATGTTAATATGTTTACTTGCCTATTGGGTTAAACTAGAACATTTAAATAAGGGGTTCTAATGAGTGATACAAATAACTCTTACTATGCCTAGAAATATAAGATTACAGAATTGAAGAGAAATGAGACATATTCTTTCATAGTACATAGCCCAAGAGACAAATACTGATGACATTTAATAACTGGACAATATTTTTATATTTCTCAAGATGTTTCAGCAACATGTCACAAAAGAGAAAAGTCTACAGATCAACCTGAAAGTTTCATTTTGAGGGACGGAAGTATTACTACTTATAATGCATGTCTCATTTTATTTCCAAACAGATAAGCACTCCATTAGCCTCTGTACATAAAACCACAATGGTCTAATATTTATTTTGTTAAGCTATACAGCAGCATTATTTGCAAACACACGGATCAAATAGCCAAAGGAAATTGTTTGGATTTTAGGAAGTGTTTAATTTTTTTCAAGAGATAAAATGGCAAACCTACTGAAAAATTATATCCTCGGTAGGACTATTAAAGTAAGTCAAAGGTCCCCACAGAGAGGGTGAATATGAATGAATATAACAAGCTGGAGAATATTGAATTAACATTTGTAGTTGAAGGATATTGACATAAACGTTTGTAGTTTCATGCTACATGAAGGGGGGAGTTTTCTCCATCAGGGAGTAGGAAAAACATCTCAAGTAATTCTCATTGTAAGCACAATGCATTAAGAAGCACCACAAACACAACTTTCAATTGGATAATGTGTAAAAGGACTCACAGGAGACAGAAGCTATTTATATTTCATTCATATTGTTGCAGAGAAAGGATGCAGGTTGAATTTAGCATGAGGAAAAGCACATGGAAATGCCAGAGAAATCAGGCATAAGCTTCCAGGTAACTTCTCCCAGGGGAGTCTCTCAGCTCTCACATCCTGGAACCCATCATACTACCTTCCCCCTCCATGACCCTTCCTTTGCAAATGTTCTTTGTGTTTCATTCATCTAGCAGTGATGATTGACAACTTCCACAAAGTGTTGCCATCAGGAGAGCTCTTGTAAAATTTGGTGTCTGAAGATCTCACTCACCCAGATGTGAATCCCATCTTCTCTCCCATCTCCAATAAAGGTAGGCATTTCCACAAATCACACTGTTGATATAAACCATCTGACAGGCTTCAGGCATACAAAACTTTTCAGCCCTGCAGACTGAGAGCTCAGCTCCCAAGAACCGCTAAGGGCATGCTCGCGTGCTACTGTAAATCAATATAATGATAAGGGACAGAAAATATTTATTGGTTTTAGGAGGACAAACAATTATTTTTAATAAACTTGGCATTTAAAGATTTATGGTTTCTATGACTTGCCAGAAAATGGTGGGGAATTGTGATTATACCAACAGTGGACCACAAGATAGTGTGGTGGCTAAAAGCACTTTCCACACAAGCCTGACAACTTGAGTTCAGTCCCCAGAACCCTCAGAAATCTGAATGCAGTGGCATGCATCTGTAATTCTACAACTCCTATGCAAAGTGGGAGGCAGGAAAATTGCCTCAAAGCTCACAAGTCAGCTACCTGAAGTATGCAGAGCAGGAGGGGCGACAAGAGAGACCATGCCTCGGTAAAGTAGGAGAGAGCCAAATCCCCAAAATGTGTACTGTTCCACATGAGCACATGCACACACACACATACACACACAATCAAGATAATTATTAATACAAAACTTTCAAGAAAAGAGAAGTACCTGTAAATAGTTTCAACGGAACAATTTTTTTTATTTTAATACATTTTTATTATTATTTCAGCTCATACAAACTTAATAGGTACACCAGTTCCCTCCCTCCCTCCTCCTCCCCCCGAACCCCCTGCTTTCCCTCCCCTCACCCCACCCTCCCCATCCCCCCGTGCCTCCTGCCCCAATTCCCAGAGAGTCCTTTCTTGTGAATGCCTGACTCTCCTCTGGGCCCTCCTCTCCAATGACGTACAAGAACCCAGTGGCATTTCCCTGAACCCTTTCCCATGTTCCCCTTAAGCATAGGAACACTGCTGTGGCTGCCAATCCCTTGCCTCCAAGGATCTTGGTGCCTTTAGTAGATGCTAGACTTTGTGGGGTCAATAATGTGTTGGACATAGCACAGGTCATGCAAAGTCCACTTATGATTGCTTTGGCCCTAACTTGTGTGGAGTATCTTGCATATCATTGCTCCTCCCATCCTTGTGCTCTTACACTCTTACCGCCCCCTCTTCTGCAAATGTCCCTGAGCTTCAGGATGGGGAGAGATTAGTCTGGCCTAGTTCTAGGTGGTTGATATAGAGTCTCTGAAGTTCTGGATTGTGGTTTGTTGATTTTCTTTTGCAGTTTTGCTGCTCCTGCAATGCCCTTCACTCCATCCTGCTGGACACTGTATGTCACCCCCTGGCCAGAGATAAAAAGCTGTTAAACTGGAGTCTTATTGTAAGAGCACAGTCAAGGGTAGATGTAATAAAAGTAGGAAACCTCAGTGAGGGAGGGGTCAATCACCCATTTGCAAAATGGTTACTTTTTATCTGCCAGACTATATGCCCTCTCCTTCTGTTAAGATCATAACCCCTTAGTTGTAAATGATCAGGAACGAACATCTGCGAACTTAACCAGGTGTCACATTACTTACTTGCAGTCCTTGATGGAGGCCTATTTTCTCTACTGTAACATGGTCACTTCTCTCCTTGTTTCTGGTGTGGCCCTCGAACCCCATCCCTACTATTCATAATCCTTGCAATTACTGTAGGTAATACATAGATTTACCTATGAGTGTCTCAAGGTGGGCTGGGTGGGTTTGGTACTAGGAGCCACCTATTAGGGAGTACATACGGCGCTTAATTTTCTAGGTTTGGGATACTTCACTTAATATAATTGTTTCTAATGACATCCATTTCCCAGCAAATTCCAGTAATTCATCCTTTTTGATAACTGAGTAGTACTCCATTGTATAGATGTACAACAGTTTCCTTATCCACTCCTCAACTGTTGGACATTTGGGTTGCTTCCATGACTTTGCTATTGTAAACAGTGCTGCTATGAACATGGTCGTGCTTGTGCTATCGAGGTGATAGCTGTATGGGGGGTTATTCCCAAAAGTGGAATCGCAGGGTTATATGGCATTTCAATCTTTAATTTCTTTAAGAATCTCCAGACGGCTCGCCAGAGTGGCTGTATGAGCCTGCATTCCCACCAGCAATGTAGGAGAGTGCTCCTCTCTCCACATCCTCTCCAGCATTTGTTGTTGTTTGTATTGTGGATTTTTGCCATCCTGACCAGGGTGAGATGATATCTCAGGGAAGTTTTGATTTGCATTGCCCTGATGGCTATGGAAGTGAAGCATTTTTTCAGATATTTGTTAGACATTTTAATTTCATCCCTGGTAAAGTTTCTTTTAAGTTCCAGGGCCCATTTTGGCCCATTTGTTTCCTTGGAGTTTAGTTTTCTAAGTTCTTTGTGCACTCTGGACAGCAGAGTTCTATCAGATGTGTGGTTAGTGAAGATTTTCTCCCATTCTGTGGGTTGCCTTTGAGCTCGCGTTTCAATCTCTTTATCTGAACAGAAGCTCTTTAATTTCACAAGATCCCAACTGTTGAGAGTTGGTAGCAGTGACTGTGCCATTGGATGTCTGTTTAGGAACTGTTGGCCTAGCCCAATCAGCTCGAGGGAGTTCCCTATCCTTTCAACTATGGGTTTTATAGTCTCTGGCCTGATATCAAGGTCCTTGATCCATTTGGAATTAAGTCTTGTACATGGTGACAAGTACGGGTCCAGCTTTAATCTTCTGCATGTGGAGATCCAGTTTTGCCAGCACCATTTGTTGAAGATGCTATTCTTTTTCCATTGGATTCTTTGGGCCCCTTTGTCAAAGACCAAATGGCTGTAACTTTGTGGGCTTATATCTGGGTCTTCAATCCTTATCCATTGATCTGTGTGTCTATTTTGGAGCCAGTACCAGGCTGTCTTCATAACTATGGATTTGTAGTATAGACTAAGGTTTGGTATGGTAATACCTCCAGCTGTGTTTTTGTTACTCAGGATTGTTTTTGCTATCCTGGGTCTTTTGTGCCTCCATATAAACTTTGAGATTGTTTGGTCAACTTCTTTGAAGAATTGCTTTGGGATTTTGATTGGTATAGCATTGAATTTGTATATTGCCTTTGGTAAGATGGTCATTTTTACGATGTTGATTCTGCCAATCCAGGAACATGGGAGGTCTTTCCACCTTCTGGTGTCTTCTGCTATTTCTTTCTTTAGGGTTTTAAAGTTTTCATTGTAAAGGTCTTTTACCTCCTTTGTTAGGTTTATACCAAGGTATTTCATTTTTTTAGGGGCTATAGTAAATGGGATTGTTTCTCTCAAGGCTTTTTCACTTCTTTCATTCTGGGCATATAGGAAGGCCTCTGATTTTTGCACATTTATTTTGTATCCTGCCACCCTGCTGAGCTTCCTGGTGGAGTTTTTGGGATCACTCAGGTATAAGATCATGTCATCTGCAAATAGGGATAGCTTGACTTCTTCCTTGCCGATTTGAATCCCTCTTATGTCCCTTTCTTGTCTTATGGCTTCAGCTAAGACTTCAAGTACAATATTGAATAGAAGTGGTGAGAGTGGACAGCCTTGTCTAGTTCCTGATCGAAGTGGGAATGCTTCCAATTGTTCCCCATTGAGCATAATCCTTGCTGTGGGCTTGTTGTGTACAGCTTTTATTATATTGATAAAGGTTCCTTCCATTCCTACTGTCCCTAGCGTTTTGATCATAAAAGGCTATTGGATCTTGTCAAAAGCTTTTTCTGCATCTATCGAGAGTATCATGTGGTCTTGGACTTTGGACTGGTTTACATGATGAATTACATTTATTGATTTGCGTATGTTGAACCAACCTTGTGTGCCGGGGATGAAGCCTACTTGGTCCCCTTGAATAATCTTTTTAATGTGTTTTTGAATCCGATTTGCTAAAACTTTGTTGAGAATCTTTGCATCTGTGTTCATCAGAGAGATTGGCCTATAGTTTTCTTTTTTAAGTGAATCTTTATTAGGTTTTAGGATTAAAATGATATTAGCTTCGTAGAAGGAATTTGGTAGTGTTCCTTCCTTTGCTATTTGATGGAACAGTTTAAGTAGTATTGGTGTTATTAACTCCTTAAATGTCTGATAGAACTCTGTGCTGAATCCATCTGGTCCAGGACATTTTTTGGTGGGAAGATTTGAGATTACTTCTTCAAGTTTTCTTATATGTTATAGGACTATTTAAGTAATTCACAACTTCCTGATTCAATTTAGGTAAGTTGTATTTACTTAGAAATTCATCCATCTCTTTTGTGTTGTCAAACTTCACAGAGTATAAGTTTTTGAAATATGATGTTATAATTCTCTGGATTTCTTGAGTATCAGTAGTGATAACTCCATGTTCATTTCTGATTTTGTTAATTTGGGTTTTCTCTCTCTTGCTTTTGGTTAGTTTAGCTAGGGGTGTATCAATCTTGTTGATTTTTTCAAAGAACCAGCTTTTTGACTGGTTGATTTTTTCTATCGTTTTCTTAATCTCGATTTCAGATATTTCTCCCCTTATTTTGCTAATCTCCTCTCTTCTACTACTTTTGGGATCAGATTGCTCTAGTTTCTCTAAAGCTTTAAGCTGCATTGTTAAGTTGTTTATTTCTAATGTTTCCATTTTTTTGCTGTAGGCATTAAGAGCTATGAACTTACCTCTTAGAACAGCTTTCATTGTGTCCCAGAGATTTTGGTAAGTTGTATTTTCGTTATCATTCACTTTCAGGAAATCTTGAATTTCCTTTTTAATTTCTTCCTGAATCCAGTTCTCATTCAGCATCATAGTGTTAAATTTCCAGGAGTTAGTGTATTTTCTCTTGTTTATTGTGTTGTGGATGTCCAGCTTTAGGCCATGGTGGTCTGACAGGGCACAGGTTAGAATTTCAACTTTTTTGTATATGTGTACATTCGTTTTGTGGCCCAGTATGTGATCTATTTTGGAGAAAGTTCCATGTGCTGCTGAGAAAAAATGTGTATTCTTTGGTGCATGGGTGAAAAGTTCGATAGAGATCTGTAAGGTCCATTTCTTTAAGGGTTTGATTAAGTTCCAAAGTGTCTCTGTTAAGCTTTTGACCTGTTGATCTATCCCATGTTAAGCTGCATTGTTAAGTTGTTTATTGAGAGGGCGGTGTTGAAGTCCCCCAGAATTATGGTTTGGGGGTTGATTTCTTGCTTTAGACGCTGTAGGGTTTTCTTAATGAATGTGGAGGGGCCCGTATTGGGTGCATATATGTTCAGTATTGTGAAGTCTTCCTGGTGAATTGTACCTGTGACTAAAATGTAGTATCCATCCGTGTCTCTTATAATTTTCTTTGGTTTGAAGTCCACTTTGTCTGATAGCATAATAGCTACCCCTGCCTGTTTTCTGCTTCCATTAGCTTGTAGAATTGTTGACTAGCCTTTTATTTTTAGGGCATGCCTATATTTTGTGGTGAGATGGGTTTCCTGCAGGCAGCAGATAGATGGATTGTGATTTTTAATCACAAGTTTGTAATCTGTGTCTCTTGATCGGTGAATTAATTCCATTAACATTTAGTGTTATAATGGAGAAACTATTGTTAATTCCAGACATTTATTATGTTTAGTGGCTTTTGTAAGTGTATTGTTTCACTTTTAGGTTTTGGTGGTATTATACTTCCCTTCTGTTCTCCTGGATATGCCTGTTTTTATCTTCAAGCTTAAGTATCATTTCTAGCATTTTTTGAAGGCCTGGTTTAGTGGACATGTATCCCTTCAAGTTGTCTTTGTGCTGGAAGATTTTTCTTTCTCCCTCGATCATGACGGATAGTTTTGCAGGGTAAATCAGCCTGGGTTGACATTTTTGCTCATTCAATACTTGAAGTGTGTCTCTCCAAGCTCTTCTTGCTTTTACTGTTTCGACTGAGAAGTCATTTGTTATTTTAATAGGTTTACCTTTAAAAGTTTTTTCTCCCTTGAAGCTCTCAGCACCAGTTCTTTATCTTGAATGTGGAATGTTTTGACTATTATTTGCTGTGGCGAGCTTCTGTTTTGGTCATATCTGTTTGGGGTGCGGAATGCCTCTTGTATATGGATGGGCCTCTCTTTTTTTATATGAGGAAAGTTTTCCTTGATGATCGTTTGAAAAATTTCCTCAGGGGTGGTATTTTGAGATTCTTGCTCTGGTATTCCATGAATACGCATGTTAGGCTTCTTCAGGGTGTCCCATATCTCCTGAATAGTTCTCTCAAGTATCTTTTTGGCTTTAACAACCTCTTCCATTGAGCTGGTTAATACTCCCACTTTATCTTCAAGGTCTGAAATTCTGTTTTCTGCTTTGTTAGTTCTGCTGATAAGACTCTCTGTGGAGTTCTGGGTTGAAGATAACTTGTCTTTTAGCTCAGTTTTAAACTCTGCTTGAGTCTGCTTTAACTGCTCTATGCCAGTTTTTGTTTCTTGCACTGTTTTTCTCAACTCCTCCAAGTGTCTGTTGTGTTCCTCTTCAAAGCGATTGATTTGATTATGTAATTCCTCCCGGATTTCCTCTTTCGTAGTATTGAACATGGTAATGATCATATTTTGAAGGTCGTTATCCTGGGTCAGGCTTTCTTGGCCATTATCCATGGGTTTGTTCTGGTTGGAGTCTAACATTATGGGATTAATTCCTTCAGTGGGAGATTTGTTTACTTGAGTGTTGTTTTTCATGGATTTGCACTTTGACTTTGGCATTGTCGTTTTAACTCATAAGATCTTCTTTCAATTTCTGTGTGTTCTTCACTAAACTGAATTGTTTGGCCTGGGGTTTTGGGAGTGGGCGGAAACGGAGCTTACCTAGGTCGAGGTGAGTCCAGGCTGGACCCCACGCGTCCCGGGCGGCGGAGTGGGGTGAAGGGAGGATTGGGCATCCGCAGGGCGCTATTTAACCTGGGGGACCTGGGGGTGGGGCCAGGCAGCAGAGGGGGTGTCCTCCTCTTCCTCCCAGGCCCTGCGCGGCGGCTCCTCAACAGAACAATTTAATTTCAAATAGTATCCACATATCCCCTGTTTTAAGTTGTAAATTATCCCCATAAATAACGAAAAAAATGTATCTAAAGAAGCTTTTTTGTTTTGATCACAAGGATATGATTGTCTTTTTTTCTCCCCCTATCTATGATCTGTAAGCTGAAAATTCATCTAATTCATTCACTAACTCACAGTGGGCATTGGAAATGGCCAGAGCACTGTGGATGACTACTACAAAAGGCCAATACTCTTAATTAGACCACTTCCAGTCACCCTGAACCTGAGCCTGCAGGGAGCACACACTGCTTCTCTGGCAAGAGACGTGTGGACACAACCAGCACTACCTCAGATCTCTGGCACATATTTCAAGGAATGGCAAATTTGGTAAACTTTCAACTCATCCCTTAAAATTAAATACGTATCACCATTTAGTAAGGATAATGAGGACATATCTGCTGTGTGCCTTTCTCATTCCATGAGAAAAAAAACACTTTTTTTTTATTCAATTGTGTATGTGTGAGTGTGTGTATGTATATGTGGTGTGTGTGTGTGTGTGTGTGTGTGTGTGTGTGTGTGTGTGTGTAGAACCACCATGGACCGCCTCCACCTCCTCCTTGTTTACTCTGCCCCAGATTCACAGGCTCCCCCATACCAGGACCATAAATGCAGGCCTGCCCCCACTTCCGCCTGGCATCTATACGTGGTGTCTAGGATCCGAACTCAGGATCTTCTGCCTGCAAGGCAGATGCTTAACCCCTAAGCCACCTCTCCAGCCCCAACACTAACATTCTTATTGAGATGCTTAAGAGAGCAAATTTAGTCTTTTTGCATGATTTACATAGCTTAAAGAATGTTAAGAATCAAAGGCTCAGCTAATTTCTTGTGACTTAATTTTTTAGGCTGGATAAATAGGTTGCTTTCAAATAACAAGTCACATGTAATTTCTATCGTTTAATTTGTAATACATATTCTCCATAAGTATCTTTTCATACATGGTATTTGGAGACCTAGAGCAAAGTGACTTTTTTCTCAGAGAGTATTAATTGAAATTCATTTACCTTTCTGACAAATATTTAATATGACAGATTTTTAGGATGTGGCAACAGTTGAATTATTAAGGTGGGAAAAATACTCCTTCTAAGACCTTAATTTTTTTTGTTAATGATTTATGATGAAACATCATACTGTGCAGTTTGCCACACAGTGCAGAAGCTAAACCATAATTCATTACTTCCCCATGTGGGTCAAACACAGGCTCAACAGGGGAAGGCAGTATTCCAAAGTGCATACACTCACAGAAACCTTTAAACTAAAAGAAGCTAAATTAAATTTATAGGCTAGAAATTAAAAGATGCATTTAATAAACAGTCTTCTAGCACTTCTATTATCTTTCAGAATTCATGAGGGTTAATAAAGCATTATGATTTCTGAAATATAACTGGCAGTAATCCACAATTGATTGAGTTAATTAAGTGTAACATTGTCAGGAGCTAAAAATAATGAGAAGGAGCAGTTTTAATGAAATGGTGTATAATGCTGCAGAGCTGAATCAAGGAACATAGCTAATCTAGATGGAGTCTTTCCCCTTAATAGATACATGTGTGCATGTGTGCATGTGTGTGTGTGTGTGTGTGTGTGTGTGTGTGTGTGTGTGTGTGTTCTGCCTACTTTCATTGCATCATTCTATAAGGTATGGCATATTTTCTTTTTTCATATGTATGTTGAAGAGGTGATATGTGTGTATGTGTGTTCATTATGTGAGGTGTGTGTGTGTGTGTGTGTGTGTGTGTGTGTGTGTGTGTCTCCACGTGCATTCATGGAGGCCAAAGTTTGATACTGGAAATCATCCTGACTGTTTTTCTACCTTATTCTTTTTGAAACAAAATTCCTGTTGCAGTTACTTCTCATTTACACTACTCAGACACAAGGGGATAAAAGGAGATTCATTTGGCTTACAGTTCCAGAGGGGATATGTGCATTTATGGTAGGAATCGCATAACAGAAGGCATGGCAGGAGGCAGAAACAGGAGGTTCATTCAGGTCACTGCAGCCAACAGGAAGGCAGAAAGAGCAAGAATAGAGAGGAAGCGGTACCAGCTAACAAACCTCAAGCCCTGTTCCTGTGACATGCCTTCCTCCAGCAAAGCTCCACCTCCAAAATGTACCACAGCCTTCTCAAACATTAGCACCATCGATGGGAGTGCAGGCTCATACAACCACTCTGGCGAGCCATCTGGTGATTCTTAAAGAAGTTAAAGATTGAAATGCCATATGACCCTGCGATTCCACTTTTGGAAATAACCCCCCATACAGCAAAAATTCACCTCGATAGCACAAGCACGACCATGTTCATAGCACCACTGTTTACAATAGCAAAGTCATGGAAGCAACCCAAATGTCCAACAGTTCACAAGTGGATAAGGACAATGTGGTACATTTATACAATGGAATACTACTCGTCCATCAAAAATGATGAATTAATGCAATTTGCCGGGAAATGATGGAATTAGAAACAATTATATTGAGTGAAGTATCCCAGACATGGAAAATTAAGCACCATATGTACTCTCTAAGAGGTGGATCCTAGTACCAAACCCACTTAGAGACACTCAAAGATAAATCTCTGTAATACCTACAGTAATTGCTAAGATTATAAACAGGAGGAATGGGGAAGGAGGGCCCCACCAGAAACAAGGAGAGAGGGGACCATGTTACAGCAGAGAAAATAGGCCTCCATCAAGGACTGCAAGTAAGTAATGAGACATCTGCTTAAGTTCACAGACTTTCCTTCCTGATCATTTGCAACTGATGGGGTATGATCTCACCAAAAGGGGAGGGCATATAGGCTGTCAGAGAGAAAGTAACCAATTTTCAGATGGGTGATTGACCCCTCCCTCACTGTGGTTTCCTACTTTTATTACATCTACCTTTGAATATACTCTTATAACAAGACTCTAATTTAACAGGTTTTTATCTCTGACCAGGGGGTGACATCCAATACCCATCAGGATGGAGCCAAGGGCATTGCAGGAGCAGCAAAATGGAAAAAAAAAAATCAACAAACCATAATCCAGAACTTCAGAGACTCTATATCAACCACCTGGAACTAGGCCAGCCTAATTTCTCCCCATCCTGAAGCTCAGGGAAATTTGCAGAAGAGGGGGCGGTAAGATTGTAAGAGCACAAGGATGGGAGGAGCAATGATATGCAAGATACTCCACACAAGTTAGGGCCGAAGCAATCATAATTGGACTTTGCATGACCTGCGCTATGTCCAACATATTATTGACCCCACAAAGTCTAGCATGGACTAAAGGCACTAGGATTCTTGGAGGCAAGGGATTGACAGCCACAGCAATGTTCCTATGCTTAAGGGGAACACAGGAAAGGGTTCTGGGAAATGCCGCTGGGTCCTTGCACCTCATCGGAGAGGAGGACCCAGAGGAGAGTTTGGCATGCACATTAAAGGATGTGCCAGGGATGGGGGGAGGCATTGGGGGATGGGAAAGGAGGAGGGAGGGAAAGGGAAGGGGAGGGAAAGGGGAGGGGAGGGGGAGCAAGGGGGGTGGAGGGAAGGAGGGAGGGAGGGGACTGGTGTACCTGTTAAGTTTGTATGAGCAGAAATAAATAAATAAATAAAAAACATTAGCACCATCAAAGGATTCAAATACTTGAATCTAGCTGGGACAAGTCACATTCAGACCATATTAGTCTCTAATCAATACAGAATTCAGCAATAGAGCTAAAAATGCCTTTCCCTATTGTTCTTGGGATTCGTAGTCTCCACCTTCCAAGACTGGAATTATCAGTGAGCTGCCATACTTACCACCATTTTACAAGGCATCCAAAGTACTTTAACCACTGAGCCATCTCCCCAGCTCTATTATGACATAATTCTAATATCCACAATAATAAAAAATAAGCTTGAGAAATTTAGCTTTTTTATTGTCTTGAATAAATATTCTTAAATTCGGATATAGAAGCTGGAGATATTGTATAGAGGTAAAGCCTTTGCCTTGAAAGCAGAAGGTCTTGAGTTCAGATTCTTGATCCCATATAAAAATGCCAGGTGGAAAACCCACAGCAAAGCAAAAACAAGGTAAAGCAATCCAGAATGATTCCCCATGTCAAGCTTGGGCTTCCACAGATACACACAGTGACACACACACACACACACACACACACACACACACACACACACACACAGAGTAAATTCAGAGAATACAAAATATCTTCACAACATGAACACACTATTATTACAAGCCAGAATTTCTTAAATCTAAGAAGAGGATGAAGATGTGAGTATCAAAGTCATTTTATTTTAACTTAACATATCCATGAAAGATTTAAATAATCTTCCCTTGCTTTCTAATACATGTACTATAGTCCAAGGAGTCTGGAGTATAGAATGTTTGCTACCTATGTCAATGAATTACCGAGTATCAGACCCTGAATTTATATTCTTTCCCTGGTGTAGTTGCCACCTTAAAAAAAACTGCTCAAGGAGCTCCAGAGAATAGAATTATAATCAGATATCAGGAGAAGCAAAACATCCTGGGAAATTGGTAATAAGTTGTCACATTTCATACCATAATAATTTGGCTATGATCTTTGACAATTTTCTTTTAAAATTATACTGATTTATTTGCTTCTACTCTGCTTTATAATCAATCTTACCTCAATATATCTTTTCCAGAGTAGCTACTATTACTTGGTAGTTCAAAATACATAAACCTATAAAGATTATCTTATGCAATCAGAGATTTCAGGAGTTACAATGTCTATCTCTCAACAAAGAATAAGTCAGCTAAGGAGATAAATATGACCTAATGGGGCTTCTTCAAATCTTACCACTAAGACTTGAATTCAGGAGCAGACTTTGAGATAAGCACTCATTATAATGTTTGCATGTGAAGATGGGATTGATGCAAGTGAAGAGCAGAGTCTTAACTGCTGCTAGATAATTTATGTCTCTAACCATGACTGTGTAGTCTGTCTCCATGGAGAAGCATGATGCAAAATATCAAAACCAAGTTTCTATCACTGCCAGTATCATCTGTGATTCTAGAATAAAATACCAAAGGGTCCAGTTTCAAAGAAAGAAAAGAACAGGGTCAGGAAGCACGGGACACAGGAATAGGTACATGGGCAGTAATGCAATCAGTGGTTAAGATAGATGTAGTCATCACCTTTCAAAGAATAACCACCCTGAAGAAAAACAGCAACAGTAGCATCTCTAGCTATAATATTATAATAGTGCAATAAGGAAATGAAATCAGCCCAATGAGATTTTGCCTCAATCACCTTTATAATTCGCAATGATCATCTAGTTGGAAAGAACAGTCCTACAGTTTACAGGGATGATTAAATTCTGATGTGAATAGTTCTTCATTTCTGAAGCCTCTGGAATTTTCCTTGAAGGAATCAAAGCAACACAGCAGAAACTTCAAGGATCAGGCAAGTGCACAGGAAAGACTATGTAGAAAGGACAACCTCTGAGAAATGCACATAAAGAGCTACCTGTGGACTATCTGCTCCTCCCCATTCTACAGACAGCTTCATCTTCTCCTATTGTGCCAGCTGTGTCCCTGAGTGAACTGATTTAGATTGGGCATATTGGGCAAATGGTCACCCAGGCTGCCTTCAAAACCCTGACAAAGTAGGTATTGTGGCCACCAAGGACCCATTCATTGACCTCAACTACATAGTCCACATGTTTCAGTATGACTCCATTCACATCAAGTTCAACAGCACAGTCAAAGCTGAGAATGGAAGGCCTGTCATCTCCATCTTCCAGGGGTGAGACCCCACCAACATGACATGAGGTGATGCTGGTGCCAAGTATGTTTGGGAGGGTTCTACTGATGTTTTCACTGCCATGGATGGGGCCCACTTGAAGGGTGGAACCAAAAAGGGTCATCTTCTCTGCCCCTTCTGCCCCTTCTGTTGTTGCCCCCATGTTGGTGATGGGTGTGAATCATGAGACGTATGATAACTCACTTGCAATCCTTAGCAATGTCTTCACCACTAACTGCCTAGTCCCCTTGGCCAACGTCATCCAAGACAACTTTGTTTTCATGGAGGAACTCAAGATCACAGTCCATGCCATCACTGCCACCCAGAAGACAAAAGACGGCCCCTCTGGAAATTCTGGCTTGACAGCCATGGGGCTACTGGCACTGCCAAGGCTGAGGGCAAGATCATCCCAGAGCTGAATGGGAAGCTCACCGGCATGGCCTTCCAAGTTCCTACCTCCAATGTGTCTGTTGTGGATCTGACCTGCTGCCTGGAGAAAGCCACCAAATATGATGACATCAAGAAAGTGGTGAAGAAGGCATGAGAGAACCCCTTGAAGGGCATCCTGGGCAATACGGAGGACCAGGTCCTCTTCTGCGACTGTAGCAGTGACATCCACTCTTTTACCTTTGTCGCTGGAGCAGGCATTACTCTCAATGGTAATTTCCTCAAACTCATTTCCAGGTATAACAATTTGAGTACAGCCACAGAGTAGTGGACCTCATGGTCCACATGGATTTTGAGGAATAAGAAGTCCTGGACCACCCACCTCATCACCCAGCCGGACCACAAGAGAGGAAGAGAGAGGTCCTCAACTGCTGGGGAGTCCCTGCCTCAAACTCAGCCCTCAACACACTGAGTATCTCTCCTCAGTTTCTGTCACAAACCCCCTGAAAGGGACAGGCTTAGGGAGCTCTTCCCTCTGCTTACCATCAATAAAGTTCACTACACCAAACTACCCCCCAAAAAGAACTCCCTGTGGAGCAGATGTGATGTGATTTCACTGAGGTGGATAAGTGAATATGCATTTGGAAACAGAATTTCCCTGGAGCTTATCTGTAAAACCAAAAGTATTTCTTATAGAAACTTTTCAAATTTTCAGATTTGATATTACATACAAAACTGCTCTTAATAAGAGAATAGAATAGTTTCTATTAGTCAGTTTAAGGCCAGAAATAATAGAAAACTTTTTTCCTAGGTAAGTTAGAACAGAGCAGGCAGACTGGAAAGGTCTCTGAAGGTCACCCTCTTACACACACACACACACACACACACACACACACAGAAATAGAGAGAGAGAGAGAGAGTGAAGCACCCTGCCAGTTCCAGGAATTTACTTTAATCTCCCATAGAGATAAGATCACCAATTTCAGCAATTTCCCCAGACCTCTACTTAGGAAAAGAGATAAGGTGTTAAAGTCCTTGAAAGAGATAAATTCCTCCAAAGAAATGTAGCCATCAGAGTCGACCCTCCCAACATGAAAAGACCAATTGGCCATGAAGGAGACCAAAATCCTCAATCAGATTTAAAGAAGTTGAAACTAGCCAATAAGAAAAGACTACCTTCTTTAAGGACTATCTATCTAGTCCTGTAAATACTCCTGGCCCCAGCAGTCATCAAAGAGCCTCTTGTCTCTCACAGACTCTGCATCCATGAGTTTCTGTCTTCACATGTTCTGGTCTCAACCTTTGACTCTAGAACCAAAGAACTTGGAAAGAAATCCAGTTTCACTTAAAATGTAAGGCATTATCTCTGAAGACATGACAGCCAGACTCAATAGTGCCAATAAAGTAAGGGGAAGAGGACAGAGAAAAGCAATGGGGATCAAGGAGTGAAAATATCATAAACTCACTGTAGTCTTGTATGTAACACTAAAAAAAAAAAGTAGTTTAAAAAGAAGAATCAGATCTCATTGAGTAGAAGAAGTGACCATATTGTTTATCTTTTATTCAAATGCAAAAATTTTATAAAATCCTAAAGATAGAAAACAGTATAATTTTACATTTAAAATTAAGGACTAGATAATCAGTGACCTCTCAACAGGGAATATAAATTCTCACCGTTTTGAACCTTCACTTCTATGAGTGAATACATGTGTGTCCCCACAAAATTCATATTGAAGCCCTCAGCCTCGGTGCAATGGGATTTAGAAAAATGTAGGAAAAATAGCAAATGTGAGGCTAGCGTAAGCTATAAAGACTAAATGAAGACTGCAGCTATGACCAGAGCTGCAGCACCTCTGACTTTTCATTGGTTTGACATTGAGAGAGAAATTTTGGTTAGGTAACTTAGAGTACAGAGTAGAAAGGCCATGCTGAGAGGGTCTTTGAAGATCTTTGAAGGTCCACCACGGTGGGGACTATTCTGAAGGAACATATCCTATTAATCTGGAGGAATTGATTTTAATATGAAAGGATATGGAGATGAGCTCTCCATTGCAGATAAGTTAAATTCCTCAAAAGAAACAGTCTGATCACGAGATTGGCCATAAAATGACTGGGATCCCTTCCCCCCCATATGAACAAATCAATGAGATGTAGAGGACCAAAAACCCCAACCAGGTAGGTAGAAACTGGAGCTAACCAATGAGGAAAAGCCACGCCCCCACACTCTCCCCAGTCTTAATCCTATAAATCCCTCTGAGGCTGCTGACCACCAGGGGGCTCTCTTGCTCCTCGTGGAGTCCATGAGTGATTTTCAGCTCTCTTGCCCCTCACAGACTCCACGTACATGAGTCCCGTTCTTTCTCTCCTCTAATAAAATCTACCTTCATTCTCTACATGTGTTTTGGTTTCAGTCTTCCCATCCTGAACACAAGAACCTGGACATTAAAACCCTGCAACAATACCTTAAGTCAGACTTTTTCCAGAGTAACCACAGGTCTCCACCCAGCAAAGTACTTTCTGCTTCATGGGAAGCCTAAGAACTTTAAGAACTTCTATTAAGGGCATCCATTGCCAGGAAAGGTGTGTTGATGCCAACCGGGCCCATAAAATTTACATAGCAACTTTTAAAATGTTCATTTGAGAGACAAAAGACACACCTCATTATTTTAATTTGCATTTCTCTGAAGTAAGGGAAGCTCCTTTAAACGTGCTTATTTCAGTGCTTGCTTTTTAAAATTACCTGTTTGTATCCTTTACCCAAAAGACCATTTGCGAAGCAATTATAGCACAAGTACAATTGAATTTAAGGACACAGTTTCTTGGAACAGATCAGTTTCCCAGTATATTTTAAAGAAAAGTACCATATGAAGGCATTAGCAAGATCATATAGTGAATGTAACTGGAGAAACAAGTATAAATAAAATTCTTCTATTTTTTAAAAGGATAGGCTCTTATTTCTGTTCTAGGAAGAGAAGGTAGAAAGGAGTTTTTGGGTTTTTTTTTTCCCCCAAATGCTTGTGCTATTTTTGCTTATGCTTTTTAATTCCAAGTTTAAGCATTAGAGACAGACTCAGTGTGTTAGATATATGTAACAACCATCTCACTTTTGAGAGCTATCATGTATAGATTTCATTATCTTACAGGACTATGTGATCTTTTTTAAATTTAAATAGCAACTCACGTAAGAAAAGGTCTCAAAAGAATCTTGTCTGTGCTTAAAGAAGCTAGCATACAAACTGAGGAGATAACTTCCATAATCATGTTAGCCACAGCTAGACTTTTGTCTGTTGTTTGTTTGTTCGTTTGTTTAGGGAAAAACTTCACCCTAGCTGGAATGTGGCATTCCCAGAACAGGCTATACCAGCCAACTCCTACTTATCTCCATCCTCCCCACCCTACTGACATTCTTTCACTATCCAACTCCATCAACCTACTTCCCTAACACCTTAACAATGTCTCTCAGTGTTTTAAAGGATAGAATCCCCCTTCTTCTGGGGCTCCTAAAGATCTCCCCAGACCCACTCCCCACCATGTTGCCCACAGTGACTGTCTTCCTGTTCTACTCGACTTCATGTTGTCTCTTCTGTTCTAATGTTCTCCTACTCTAAGGCTAAACAATACAATGGATCCCCTGGATACCAGGCGCTCGGCTCTAAGTAAACTTGTATTTTGTAAGTCTCTGCCTTGTGATACATTCTCTTTATCAACAAACCTCCATGTTGACCTTTAACATTGCCATAGAGTCGCTCTCAATTTCTTTCCCCCACCAATCTAACACTTGTCTCAAGGGAATAAAGCAGAGTGATAGAGCAGGACATCTGATGCCTCCTCTGGTCTCCACATGGGCATGCACATCTGTCTTGGTTTTGCTGTAATAAATATCTATCCCAAGGGGTTTTTATTCTAGCTTACAATTGTCAGTTACTATTCTTTATAGTAGGAGAAGTCTTACCACCATCAGAAACCAAGGGAACTGGTCACGTCACAGCCACAGCAAGATCAGGAAGCAATGGATGAGTGATGTATGCAAGCTGCCAGCTTCTCTCCACCTTTATCCACCCGCCCAGGGAATGGAATCCCCCACTAGGAGCTGGGTCTTCCCTAATCAATTATGCAAGACAGTCTCCTACAGCTTGCTCAGAGGTCTGCTTAAGCAAATAATTCTTAAATATGCCAAAAGACCCACTTCCCGAGTGTCAAGTTGACATCTAAGACTGTTAGAGCACTAAAACACACACATGCACAGTTTGGCACGGGAAAAGCAGGGAGAGGAAGGGAGTAGCCAATCCAGCACAGGTGCACATTACTAGAAATGCCTCCAATGTGTTACAAGTTTGACTTACTTAATTTTTAGTTAGTGTAAGTTCATTGTCTTTTCAATATGGCCAAATTTTATGATCCCTCACAGTTATGTGAGTCCACACTGGGTAGAACCCTACAGTTTAAAGCTGTGCTCACTTGTCCAAGCTGGACATCACAGTCCTCCACCCAATCTTGTCCTTCCCCTATGGCCTTGCTGACAGATACTCAAATCTCAAAGCCATCCGTCAAGGGCCTGGTCAATCTCCATCTTCACCAAGAAACCTGTTCTAACCAGTTTAGATTACCCAGGCGCCCACTTTACTAAATTACTATTGCACCTGTCCTCTGTGTCATGTGAGCTGTCATCTGCACACCTGCTTTCCTGCTTTGAGTATTATCCTGCTTCGCAAATAGATGCCTTTTCCTCCAATAAAATACTAGAGAGAAACACCCACTGCTTCCAGCTTCTACATGAAGGGCCATTTGTAGGAAAAGCTTGACCTTTCCTCACTCTCCAGCCCTCTACGGTTCCTCTTAGACTGTCTTCATCTGTCAAAGAGACACTCAGCTTGGAGTCTTAACTGAAGACTGAAGATTCCTGGGATCCTGGCAGTGATACTAACCTGGTGAGCATCATGGATTGTCAGTGTAGATCTTGCACTCCAGCATAAAGCTCAACTGTTGGCCAGCCATGTGCACCTAATGCATTCTTCAGTGAAATAGACTTCTATCGTATAACCTGAGATTATTTACAAGCCAAAGGAAACCTAGATGAAGAGGCTAAAGATAGTCAAGTGTTTTATAAATGCAGAGTATAACCAGGACTAATCAAATTCTAGAGACTCGCCATTGAATGTTTTGTGCACATGGGAATTGTATTTAAACACTTAGGCATTTCTACCTTTTGCAACAACTCTCCAGGAAATTAAAGAATTCTTGTATCTTCTAAAGTGCTTTGGAGTCCCCAATAACATTGGCTCTCCTTGGCTATGTATACCACCTCCCTGTATTGTGTCTGTAGCTTCACCTAAGCAACTGAGCAAATGTGGCACGTGAATCTTGTTTCCTAGTCAGGCCCTCTAGCAAATGTCTGCCAAAAGTCTAAGAATTGATGGTCGTATACTATATGAATAATACAAGGAACAAATTACATTTTTAAAAAAGAAGGAAAATATTTAGCACCTTAGAAGCTCTAACTACTTCCTTTGGAAGGCAGTATAGCTCTGATGAGTCTCTAAATAATGTATATGTTATATAACTATGTATTAATATACATAAATCTTGGCAGAAAATCGAGAACTCTGCATTTCTGGATATGTCCTTAAGGAATTAAAGTCAGCACAACACAAAGATTCCTGTACTTACAGGTTTACTGTAGTGATATTCATGATAACCAAGATATGGAATCAGCCCAAATATTCATTAGCAGATAAATGGATAAACAAAATGTGTTACATATTAGATGTACATAATATACTGTTGTCATAGTTAGGTACAGGTATCAACTTGACTGTTGAGGGTTTGAACTCTGGGCATATTTGCGGAGAATTAGTGGTTGAGTTGGGCCCCGAGCAAGCCTGCAGGAGATTGTCGAGCTGATGGGGAAGGCTCTACGATGGGTGGGATTAGGCCCTGGAATAAAAGACAGAGGGCTGGTTGAGGGAGTCAGCATCTTACACTTGGCCAGACATGCTGGTCTAGTAAGTAAGGATCGTCCCTCTCTCAGCCATTATGTAGAGATGGCGTGGCCAGTTCCCTTGGCCCTTAGTATTGGTGCATGCTCTCCCATCAAGCTGGATTGAGAGCTGTGACCAGTAATCGTAAAAGAAAATAAATTTCTTGTTCCCATAAGCCATTTGATGGTCATTTATCAGCAACTATGCAGGCTAACTGCAACAACTGCTTATTACATATTATGTATTACATTTATTATATACCTTAAAATTTCATTGAACCATAATGAAGACTGTACTATGTGCTCTGCAGGAAAATTAAAGTGGGACCATTCTATAAAGCAAAATATGTCATACACAGAAAGACAAATATTGCACATATTATCTTATTTGTAAATATAAACACTAATTATTTACCAACTATATATATATTCAGAAACAAAGAGCAATCGAGAGAGAGAGCAAGAGAAAGAGAAAAAGAGAGAGAGAGAAATGAAAATAAAAAGGCTATTTGGAGAAGAAACAAAATTAAATGGAGGGGGTGAATAAGAGAAAGCAAGGAGAGAAAATGTCATAATCAAACCAATTATTTTGTAAATTAATTTTTTAAGTTAAAAAAGAATAAAGGGCTGGAGAGATGGTTCAGAGGTTAAGACTCTGTCACACAAGCAGAAGGTCCCACGTAAAAACACCAGGCAGAAACCTCAGAGATCTGCACTTCCGGCCCTGGTGGGCGGAGCCTGGGAAATTTAGGTAGAGCAATCCAGGATGATTCCCAAAGTCACCCTTGGTCCTCCACAGGGACACACAGTGCCCTCTGATGCACACACACACACACACACACACACACACACACGATAGATAGATAGATAGATAGATAGATAGATAGATAGATAGATAGATAGATGATAGATAGATTTTTTTAAAAGGATAAAAATGAAATTGAGAGGTTGGGTTAGGCCTAGAAATACCCAATTAGTGTAATGGAAGGAATGTGACCTTGGATAGATCAGTCACTAGATGTGGAAAAATCTACCCATCTATTTCTGAGAGGTAAGAGAGATCAAGGTCTGGGATGCATGGGATAGAGAAACTAAAACAAAATTCTCCAATTCTTGTTGACTGTGTATCTGCTTCATTCACATGTGTTACCTATCAACTCTTGCACTGACATTCTGGGAAGTTATTATTTCATTCTCTTAGATCATAGACATAGAGTGTAAAAATTGCTAGCATATTTTCCAATTATTTCTCCATTTTTATGTATGTGCATGTTGGGAGGTGTGTGCTTATGCATATGCACGTTGAGGGCATGTACATGCAGATGCCAAGGGTAACAGTGGGAATCATCCTGAAACACTCTTCCACCTTGCTGTATTGAGCCTGAGTCTCTAATTCAAACCAGAGTTTGCCAATAGGACTAGTGTATCTAGCCAGCTTGTTCTGAGGATTCCCAGGCTCTAACCAGGCAGGAATTACAGGTGGGCTGCCACACTCACCAAGCATTTTATATAATGTCTGGGGATCCAAACTCTACTCCTTCTACTTGCATGGTGAATACTTTAAGTGCTGAGCCATCTTTTAAAAAGATTAAGGGAGTTAGGGATTTAGCTCGGTGGCACAGCACTTGATTGAGCAAGCACAAAGCTGTGGATTTGGTCTCCAGAACTAAAAAAAAAAACAAAAAGTAGAAATAAAATGATTACGCCTAGTAGAACCATTTTGGATAACAGATCATAGTTTCCTATTATTTTGAAAAATTATAATTACTATATGCCCTAGCAATGAGAACAGATCATAAACTCATGTCTAGAAGATACTCCAGATGAGGCCAGAATCCCAAGATCCCAAGTGAGGCTCTAAAGATCTTCCCCAGACCCTTTGTCTCTGAGGGAACATCAGCAGTCAGCAGCTGTGATGCTAATGGCCTCTTGCAAGTCATTAACATGACTAACGTGCTAACGCTGGTTAAGATGGTGGCCATTTGCATGAGGAATAGGCTACACAACAGAGAAATGTGGACTTTGAAACTTTGGGCTAGACTGTAGACTTCTTTAAACTCGCCTTTCGTACTCTCAATTCAGAACAGTTGATTCTTTGTGGAAGAAAGTATTTAATAGGATAATAAAAATAAAGGTAAAAAAAATCCCACAATTCTCTCACTGACTGAACTACATTGAAACCAACATCTTAAAGAAAAGCTATTCCCATACACAATGTAGTGCATTTTGCAAAAAAAAAATCTTGAATTTGCTATTTCAGTGGCATACACAGAGCAAATAAACTATGTGATACTTTCAAATCAAAAGTTTTCTTGTTACTGTCTCAGTTTGTCTGCATATTGCTGATAAATTCATGACAGAGTGGCTTATGGGAACAAGGGATTTTATGTTGGCTTGTGATTGTCTGGTTACCTTTCTTAGTTCAGCTTCACGTAGTTGAGTTTCACACAACACCGAGAGCCAAGGGAACTGGCCCCACTCTGTCCAGAGGATTGCTGAGAGAGGGACAATCATTCACTTGTCAGACAGCAGCATGTCTGTCCAAGTACACCAAAGAATGCCAACTCCAGAAGCAGCGCTCTCCATCTTATCCACCTGCCCAGAACATAATCCTACCCAGCATGGACTGGATCTTTCCTATCAATTACATAATCTCCTGCAGGCTTCCTCAGAGCTTAACTCAACTACTAATTCTTTACAAATGTGTCGAGAGCTTGAGCCTTCAATTATCAAGTTGACACCTGTAACAACTACTACACCTACTTTCTTTGAAAAGGATCTATTTTTAAATAAAATATAGTGAAATATTTGTACTTTAAAATTCAACACGAAAACTGAAATTTTTAAAAATGTTAAGGAATAAATTGGAAGACATCCAGGGTCCAAGTACAGATTTAGGGGACCAGGATCCTCTCGCCCCATTGGTCCTTTCGAGTTCCCTTTGCTCTTAAGGATCAAATTTGCAAATCTCAGAATAAAGTATTTGGTCTCCCTCTGGTGGTCAAATCCGAGGACTGCAGCCTCATGTTGCTCCACCTTAAGTCCAGCAGTCTCTTTCCCAGTAAACTCTTCTTCCAGCCCTGTGCTTCTTGTGTCTTACACAAGGTAGATTGTGCCCAAAAGGTAAAAATGTTCAAATGCTTTCTGCACTGACAAAAATCAAAAGTCTTCAATATAATAAGGGGCAAGCGATGATCAAGAAAACAAGCTAATTCAGCTTTTGCGCATCCCCCCAACCCGCTCCGGGCCTGCTGCAGGTGCTTCCCCAGCTCCGGACACCAGCAGCCATCGCAGATGGGATTTCCTCCTGGGGTGAGGTAGTGAATTGCAGGCAGCCCCTTGGCCACGCCCCTAGGCTCCGGGTCATCAGCAGGCTGTAGAAGATCAGCGTTCCTTTGGGGCTTTTAGTCTAAGTCGGGGCTTAGAAATAGGAAGGTAGGGCAAAGAAGAAGCAAAGAGAATGAAGACAAAAGGAACAACAGTTCAAGAGAGAAGGAAGACTACCATCAAGAAAGACATTTAATTAGCAAGATATCTAATCTACTCCATGATCAGTCTCCTTCCTAATTACTGTTGTTTGGATTGGTTTGAAGCACTGGTCATGTGTTCCCCGTCATGGTGGGGGGGTTAGTGATTAGTTGACAGACAATGTCCTGGAGGTTGACCCCACCTACTCCTCTCCTCCCTCCTCTTCAAACCTTCTCTTATATAAAGGCCTCTCTTTAACCGTTTCTATATTGTGGATAGGAGAACATCTCAACACCCAGATAGGATGCAACCTTGTGCAGTGCAAGAATAGCAAAATGGAGAACAAAAGACGTGAATACAAAAACCTGCAACCCTACAATGATCACCTTGAATCAGGCCAGCCAAATCTCTCCCCATCCAGAGGCTCAGGGAACTTTGTGGAAGAGGGGGCATTAAGACTGTAAGAGCCTGAAGATGGAGAGTTCCATTGCTGGACAGGTCACTCCACTCAAGACAGGGCAACAACAGCCAGGACCTCACAGCAATGAGACTTGAACTCATCGGACCTGCACAGTGGTGAACATGTTAGCATACTCCTATGGACTGGCCCGCATCACAGGAGAAATAGTTTCAGGCAATAGGATCCTTAGGGGTGAGGGGTCAGAGATAGGGGAGTACCCATATCAAGCAGGCCCCCCAAGGAAAGAATTCTTGGTCGGTCTGCTACTCATCTTTTGAGTGATCAGCTCTTATATAGTGACTTAACAGATAAATTCTTGTCTTGTGATTGATTGGGCAGCATTAGTAGGGAACCAATGAGGAAATCAGCTGGAGGGGCGTCATCAGGAGGGCATACCAAAATGCAGCATGGAGGAAGAAAACTAACACTTGTTTTGTTTTGTTTTTTTTAATCTTTTTTAATTTTATTTTTCTAGCTTTACAAACATATTGAGTACTCATCCTCTCTTCTTTTTTTTTTATTTCCGCTCATACAAACGTAACAGGTACACCGGTCCCGCCACCCCCCACCCTCTTGCTCTCCCCCTTCCTTCCCCCCTTTCTCCCCATCTCCCCTTTCTCTCCATCCTCCCATCCCCAGGGCATCCTTTAATGGGCATGCCAAACTCTCCTCTGGGTCCTCCTCTCCGATGAGGTGCAAGGACCCAGGGGCATTTCCCAGAACCCTTTCCTGTGTTCCTCTTAAGCTTAGGAACACTATTGTGACTGTCAGTCCCTGGCTTCCAAGGATCCTAGTGCCTTTAGTCCATGCTAGACTTTGTGGGGTCAATAATATGTTGGACATAGCGCAGGGCATGCAAAGTCCTATTATGATTGCTTCGGCCATAACTTATGTGGAGTATCTTGCATATCATTACTCTTCCCATCCTTGTGCTCTTACAATCTTACCGTCCCCTCTTCCGCAAATTTCCCTGAGCTTCAGGATGAGGAGAGATTAGGCTGGCCTAGTTCCAGGTGGTTGATATAGAGTCTCTGAAGTTCTGGATTATAGTTTGTTGATTTTTTTTTCCAGTTTTGCAGCTCCTGCAATGCCCTTGGCTCCATCCTGATGGGTATTGGATGTCACCCCCTGGCCAGAGATAAAAACCTGTTAAATTAGAGTCTTGTTATAAGAGTATATTCAAAGGTAGATGTAATAAAAGTAGGAGACCGAGGTGAGGGAGGAGTCAATCACCTATTTGAAAATTGGTTACTTTCTATCTGGCAGCCTATATGCCCTCCCCTTCTGGTGAGATCATACCCCATCAGTTACAAATGATCAGGAAGGAAAGTATGGGAACTTAACCAGATGTCTCATTGCTTACTTGCAGTCCTTGATGGTGGCCTATTTTCTCTGCTTGTAACATGGTCCCCTCTCTCCTTGTTTCTGGTGGGGCCCTCCTTCCCCATCCCTCCTGTTTATAATCTTTACAATTACTGTAGGTATTACAGAGATCTGTCTTTGAGTGTCTCTAAGTGGGTTTGGTACTAGGATCCACCTATTAGGGAGTACATATGGCACTTAATTTTCCATGTCTGGGATACTTCACTCAATATGTTTCTAATTCCATCCATTTCTCGGAAAATTGCATTAATTCATCATTTTTGATGGATGAGTAGTATTCCATTGTATAAATGTACCACATTGTCCTTATCCACTTGTGAACTGTTGGACATTTGGGTTGCTTCCATGACTTTGCTATTGTAAACAGTGCTCCTATGAACATGGTTGTGCTTGTGCTATCAAGGTGAATTTTTGCTGTATGAGGGATTATTCCCAAAAGTGGAATCGCAGGGTCATATGGCATTTCAATCTTTAATTTCTTTAAGAATCTCCAGATGGCTCACCAGAGTGGTTGTATGAGCCTGCATTCCCACCAGCAATGTAAGAGAGTTCCCCTCTCTCCACATCCTCTCCACCAGCACTTGGTGTTGTTTGTATGTGGATTTTTGCCATCCTGACCGTGGTGAGATGATATCTCAGGGAAGTTTTGATTTGCATTTCCCTGATGGCTAAGGATGTGGAGCATTTTTTAAGATATTTGTTGGACATTTTAATTTCATCTCTAGTAAAGTGTCTTTTAAGTTCCAGGGCCCATTTTTTAATTGGCCCATTTGTTTCCTTGGTGTTTAGTTTTCTAAGTTCTTTGTGCACTCTGGATAATAGAGCTCTATCAGATAGGTGGTTTGTGAAGATTTTCTCCCATTCTGTGGGTTGCCTTTGTGCTCGAGTTACAATCTCTTTATCTGAACAGAAGCTCTTTAATTTCACAAGATCCCATCTGTTAAGTGTTGGTCGTAGTGACTGTGCTATTGGATGTCCGTTTAGTAACTGTTGGCCTAGCCCAATCAGCTCAAGGGAGTTCCCTCCCCTTTCAACTATGGTTTTTATAGTCTCTGGCCTTATATCGAGGTCCTTGATCTATTTGGAATTAAGTCTTGTACATGGTAACAAGTACGGGTTCAGTTTTAATCTTCTGCAAGTGGATATGCAGTTTTGCCAGCACTATTTATTGAAGATGCTGTTCTTTTTTAATTGGATTTTTTGGGCCCCTTTGTCAAAGATCAAATGGCTGTAGTTGTATGGGCTTATATCTGGGTCTTCAACCCTTATCCATTGATCTGTGTGTCTGAAAACTAACACTTGTAACCAGAGATAGCCCAGTCACTCCATTCAATTCGAGTCCCTCAATGTAGAAAACTGGGTATTTCCTATAAGTCGCTACAAGCCTAACAAACAAAATATTTCCTCAACTTTGCAACCTCTGCAGAAATGCTTGAAAAACACTTCCACCACCACAGGTAAATTATAAACTTGATCAGGACAGGAGGAAAATTTTTTCTCTACCAATTCATGCTTGAATGGTTTAGGGTCTGTGAACTAATTAACTGGAAACAGACAGAAGTTCATTATTCATGCAGGGATAGAGCGATTTATAAGAAGTGATGCCTTGAATAACCAGGGGGACAGTTTAGGCTCTAGCTACAGCCTCAGTGGGAAAGCATGGAAGTTTCTGATAAGGCTCATTTGCAACATTTTTTGGAATACGACGGTCTTAAATGTCAGTCATTTCCCCAACTAGAAGTCCCTCCCAGGGAGTTTATGCGAGTATTACTGGTACACAGTTCTGCTTTTAGTCAGATAAGGCTTTCACAGTAAAAGTTAAGCAAGGGCAACAAAGCAGACTCCACTGTTGGCAGAAGCCAATGACCCCTGAAAAGTCATTTAGTTGTAGGTATTTGAGAGAAAGATGCATAAATGCAATCAAAAGGAAAGATCTTTGTGCACCAAAGGGCATATCCAGCAACTAATGGAAAAGGAGGAAATCACAGCTAAGGGATATGAATCTAGAATGTATAATGAACAACCCACAGCTCAATAATGTAAAAAGTCAAATAGCTTAACCGAAAAATGGGCAAATGACTTGAATAAACATTTCACTAAAGATGATACCAAGTTAACAATCAAGCACATGAAATATTCAGCATCACAATCAGCCAAAACAGGACAACAAACCACCATGAAATATTATTTCAACTCCATTAAAGTTGCGATTACATATAAAAACCTCTAAAAGTAACTAATTTCAGTAATAGCACAGAGAAACTGAAATCCTAATGTACTGTTGGTAGGATGACAAAATACAGAAATATGGAAGATAGTATGGAGGAGCCTCAAAAAGTATCAACAGAATTATATGTGATTTAGCGATCCAATTCATGGATATTTATCTAAAAGAATTGAAAGCAGTCTTGAAGAGGTTCCGTGCAGCCATGTTCATGATATCAGTATCCACTGGGCCAAGAGGAAAAAACAATCCATGCCATTCAGCGTTATCCAAAGATGCATACATATATACACAGGATAGAAACATTCAAGTCTTTTTAAATGCATTTTTTGAAGATTTTGTGTACAAGTACAATGATTTTTGTCTTTTATCCCCTACTGCCCCCTTCCTCTCCATCCCATTTCATCGTTCTCCTTTCCATGCAGTCTCCCTTCCCTGTACTGGAGACCTTTGGGCCTTACATAGGATACCTGCATGTGTCTGGGTAACCTTCCTGGCATGATCAGCCTATCACTGGGTAATTGTTAATTATATCTCCCTCATGACTTGTGCCACGCCCACTCAGTGTCTCTGGATGGCACTGTAGCTCTCCAGAGTCTCACTTCTCTAGATATACCTAAGTTTTATGAGAACAGACTCACATGATTACAAAGGTTAAATCCCACAAGACTGAAAGATGGCTCAGTGGATAAAGAGCTTTGCTGTGCGGACATGAGGCCCTGCATTTGATCCCCATAAAGATGGACGTAATAGCACTCGTCTGTAACTCCACCTCTACTGTGGTGAAATGTGGGGCAGCAATGTGAGAATCTTCAACTGCTCATGGGCCAGCTAATCTGATGTATGCAGCAGCAAATGAGAGACCCTGATTCAAACCCAGTGGAAAGCAAGGGCTGTATGGTTCCCAAGGCTGTCCTCTGACCTTCACACACATCACAGCACAATGTACTGCCATTCATGAATATCCACATATACACTTGTTGTATTAGTCAGGGGTCTCTGAAGAAACAGAATCTATAGAAAGTAGTATATATAAACAAGTTTATTAAAAATAACTTAATAAAAATAGTGTCCTTCAAGGTAGCCGTCCACAGCAGCCTCTTTCCTGACTGGAATGTTCCACAAAGCCAAAAGATCCCAAGAAGGTCTCAAGCCTTTACTTCTCTGGAGGGTTGAAGATGCTGGGTTCCAATATTGGTGAAGAACAGCTAGGTTCTGACGTCGGCAATGAACAGTGAACAGCAGCAAGGTCTAGAGACCAGGCTCCAAAGGCAGCAGGAACAGCAAAAACATGATGGAAAAGGTGACGCTCCAAGTCAGCCAAGAACAGAGGTAGTAGCAGCAGCAACAAAGGCCAGATGCCCTGAAGGCGAACAAACGTGCACACAGAATGAACTGCACAGCAAGTGGACACTGGATAAGGGAAGAGCAAGTTCCCCCTCCTTGCATCTCCTACTATCCGGTCCACCACTGGAAAGTACCACCCACTATGGGGTGGGTTCTCCACAGCAGTCAAGTACCTGCAGGCTTGTTCAGGGGCCATTCTAACCCTTAACCTTCCACAGCTGCCCCCAATCTGCAACTGTCAATTTGACATCAAAATGCAATCATAACACTTGTGCATACGCGTGCACGCGCGCACGCACACACACATACACACACACACATATACACACTCACACACATGAAATCCCACATTATGCTGTCTTCTGGTGGAGTCAGGTAATCTGAAGATCAAAGACCAAAGGGATTCTACAGCATAACTCAAGTCTTGGTCTGAAGGCCTGGAAATCAGGAAGCCAAGTTTTACTCCTGAAGAGTAAAGAATCAGATCTAATGTCTAAGAGCTGGAGAAGACAATTCTCCCAACTCAGGAAGACAGAGAGAATATCTGCCCTTTAACCACTTTTTTGTTCTTTTCTAGCACACTCACACTGGTGAGGGAGGACTTTATTCAATTTACAATGTTCTGGAAACCACTCATTGATAAACTAGAAATATTCTGTTTGCTAACTGGTATCCCTAGTCCAGTCACGCTCACATCTCTAAACCTAAGCATCCACGAAGGAGTATACATACAAAACATGGCATGGCCGATGGAGTACTGTTCAGGTATACGAAGGAGGGAACTCCTAACGCAGGTTTAGAAACGGATGAATCTTGAGGAATTATGCAAAGAAGCCAGTCACAAAATGTTCCACTCATGTGAGGGTTATCTTGAATAGTCAACTTCAAATTAATAAATCAAATGGTAGCTACCTGGGATTCAAAGGTAGGAAAAGAGTTGTTGCATTTTATAAGATGAGATGTGCTGGAAATCTGATTTACAACAATGAACAGGCCTAATGCCATGGAATCCCACCCACAAGAGAAATGCAAAGGCAGTGACTGAGAGGTAGCCATCCCCCTGCCTGGTCCAACCCCAGCCCAGCCGCGGCTGGTGATTCATCACCAGCCTTTCAACCCTGATGCTCAGCTTTGGTGTCACGAGTCCAGGTAAAAATCCCAGGCTTCAGGCCCATAGCTGAGCAACAGAAAGGAGGTTTCAGCTAGCATAGGATTTGCCTTTACAAGAATGGGGCATGCTCATAAATTGTCAAAATAAAAGAGATTTCAACCTCCCCTCCCCCACGCACACACTGGAAAGGAAGGGAAGAAAATAAACACGAGGCAGCAACAGCAGGCCAGGAACTCGTTTGAGAATCAAACTTCCTTTACTTGTGATAATTTCCTCCAGCACATCCAGAACTCTGCAGCATACATACACTCCAGTTTATGGTAAGGCCTCTTTATTTACAGTACAAGTCTCAAAAAGGTCAAGTAGTTATCTCTTAAATAACATGTCAATCATACAAAACAGCTGGAACCAAAGTAGAAGAAATATATACATTATAATACATTAAGTATTTTTGATATTACTGAGTTTTTCATATTAAATTAAGAGGTTATTATGATTTACAAGGTTATTTGTCATTTAAAATCCCACCTGTCAAAAGACATTATGTACATTTTCTACAAAACTGACACAGCAGTATTAACAAAACTGCTCATGATTGAAATGTTCATTTTTTCCCCACAATATACTGTAACCCTGCTACAAAAAAAATAGACAAAAGTTGTTGCGCTAAATGGTTTGAATACTGTGAAAGTCAAGGTGTTAACACTTCAGGAGAATGAATGCCTGACAGAATTCACCACAGGCTCATTCATAATAATGGTTTCACACTTTAAGTTAAGCCCACTTTCTTTTTAAAAATATTTATTTACTTACTATTTACTTGAGAGAGGAGGAGAGGGAGAGGGAGAGGGAGAGACAGAGGGAGAGACAGAGGGAGAGTAGGTGCACATATGGGTGGAGGTCAGAGGACACTGGAATCAGTTCCCTCCCTCCCCCATGTGAGCGTCAGCTGACACTCAGGTGGCAGGTTTGCAACCAGGTGAAGTTAGGCCACCCCCACAAGCGGATCACTTCCCTCCGCACTTTCACACAAGCAAACTGCCAATGTTAAAGTGCTAAGAAGTCAAGGTATAAGCTAATGCTGCCGTAACCTACCCCGTCCTGACAATACTCCATAAAAACTAATGCTAGACACCACTGCTGAATCAAAGAAAAACTTCTGAACATTCTGCAGGGAATTTTGAATACCTACAAGGTATTTACAGCCTACAAAAGGACCTGCAATGGCTTGCTCCTCTTTCTTCAGAGGCTGAGAAAAGAAAATAAATCTCTTATTTTTTTGATGCCATCAAAACCCATATTTATAAATAAGGTTTTATATAAAGTGGCATGTTGCCAAAATTTTTCCAGTATTTATCAAATATTTTCAAGACTCACATTGTATTCTAAAGGAAGGATTTCTTTCTAAACATGAGACTTCTTCCCTGTCCCTAATTTTTCAGCAGTAATACTCTCAGGGCCATGAACAGAGTCCAGAGGAGGGATCGAATGCAGGCGCAACAAACACTTCACAGATGCACAACAGCAGCCTGCCCAGAAAAGCAGTGAGGGTGCAAGCGTACGGTTGCAAGGAGGCAGGCATGCAGCTGAATCATTCCAAACAGTTACACTGTACATTTCCCAGTCACCGATTCAGACCAGACATTAATCTTAAAAAAGCAGTAACTCTTGCTTCAGATGTTTGGCAACAAAAATACCAGAGGCAAAATTTAAAAATTGCTTCTCAAATCAGGAAGATCAGCATGCCACATAATTGTCAGAAATTCCTTCTGCTGAACATTCAACTATACACAGCACACTGAAACCAAAACCAAAGGAAAAACATGATCTCAGTGAAGGTATCCTTCCAGTCCCACAGAAAACGAAGAGAAAACACAACAGATAGAAAAAATTAACAGACAACATGGTGCTGACATGTCACATCAGACACACGTGCTTTGCTGTTGGATGTGTGTTCTACACCTTCTACTTCTGTACAACTCCTTTTCTAGTTTTGAGACCAAAGCTAAAGCTGTCAAGAGCTTGAAGGATCTTCGGGAGGCTCAGATGCAAGTCTAAAGAGCATGGTGGCTTAACAGGTGCAGCAGCTGGTCAACTTGCTGCCCATCAGCCACATTTTGAATAAGCACCAGCACCAAACCATCACCTTGTTCTCTGTGCACTGTTCCCCAAATTCCCCGGTTCATGTAACTAAAGGTAACCATCTTTTTGTTTCTGTGAATATTGTGCTATTACAGGAAGTCTTAAAAAAAAAGGAACCCTTAAAACTTCACAGACCCCCACATTATCACTGTCAAAGAGGTCAGGAGGAAATCATCTGGGATATTTAAAAAAAAAAAAAAACTAAAGTGCTAAGATCTAACAAGATGTTCTTAAACTAAGAACGACTTCACCTCAGAAGTTCTCAATGGCAGAATTGGTCAGTATGTACAAAATTAGAAAACAGGAATGTCCAAAAGCAAGAAAACTTCATTTTAGAGATACCACTTAAACTACCAGTTATATTAAAAAATTATTTATCCGTTTTTAAATAAAAAATTGCTCCCTTTTCAATTCCTTGGATTAGATCTTTTTCATTTTAACTATAAACCTTTTAGGGATTTAATGATTGAAGACTCATTTATTGATCTGTTTCCCTGAAAATGAAAGAACAGTCTAGAATGCTTGAACCCATGCAGAAAGTGTTTAGCATATTATACAAGTTTTAAATAAGCTGCTTAAAATACTCCTCAAGAAGATGTAAATCTCTTGCCAACCAGAGAAAACAGATGAGAACATCAAACACTTGCCAACAAGGTAAGCAGAGGACAGCGTATGGCAGGACACCAAGTCAAGTCAGATTCCTCAGTGAAACAAGTCCCAATCTACTTAATTGGCCATATAATCAAATAAACCAGAATTTTTTTGTTCAGGAATTCTACTTATATACAACATTAGGTTACTACATAGAAAACACAAATTCAGCAGCTGTACAAATACTTCCTCAGTAATGAGCATGTCAGATGTTATGCCAGACAATCAATGAGATAGTATCTTTGTCAAGCAATTAAGTTAGCAAATACCACAACTCAATTGTTTACCCTATCTAGTCATCTCTAGCCATGGTCCTTTGAAAAGGATCTGTATTTAGCTTAATGCAGTTTCCCAATTTACAGAGGGCCATTGTGCAGGTATCAAAACCAAAGTGTGAATCCATGGAGCTTTTCAATCTTTAGTTATATACGGTGTAAAGCCACCAAACTGAAAGGCCTTTGTATCCAGCAACTTATGTAAAGCAGAAATAAAACATATCATTTGTTTTTGGTCTCTTGCTTCCTTTCCTTCACATTCTGTTCCAAATTCTGAGCTTGACTTCAGCAATTCAGATCCAGTCCTGTCCAGTGGTCTGGTACCATTAAGAAATATTTGTCCATTGCTTCACAAAACCTAGTCCTGTATAGCTCAGGAGAGACCACAGTTGGCATTTTACCTAGAACAATGAGAAACAAAAAGGAAAAAAGTCATTATGTGTATGTGTTAGAATGATTGGTAACTGATTTCACCAATTATAAACTACCATATGCTAGAGCACTCTGGAGAGGAGGAAGAATTATCTGAAAAGCCATGTGCAGTGGGGTAAAGTCATTCTCAGAGACCAGTTCTTGTCTAGAAATGAAAGATATCTAAATTCACAAATTAGGAAAATGGTGCTTTGAAAATAACACTCTCTTATTCAGACTTTTCGTGCTTTTTAAAAACTTGTTTTAAATCTAATAATTCCCCACCCTCATATTAATTAATCATTTCAGAAATAACAAAACAAGAGACAACCGTGTCTGTTTGTTTTCTTGCTTGTTTGTTTTCTGTGTGGTTTTTGAGACAGGGCTCACGTAGCCCAGGCTGATCTTGAACTTCAGATCAATCTCAACCTCCTAAAGGCTGGGATTTTAGAATGCCCCTCCATGGCCAGCTACACATTTTTTTTTTTTTTTTGCATATGTGTGTGCAGGTGCATTTGCACATGTATGCATCTGTATGAAGATGCCTAATGATCATCACATCAGGAATCATTCTCAATCTCTCTTTGTGTCAGTTAATCTCAGCTGTCAACTTGCCACCTAGGAATTATGCAATGAAAGAAAGCAAGCATGTAGATGACTGTCTTGATTGCAAAACTGATGTAGGAAGATGCAGTCACAGTAGGCAGGACCACTCTATGGGCAGGTGGATAAAAATGAACATGGCTAGTTGAACAGACATACATTGTTTTTTTTTTTCCCTCTACCTCAACTTTTGATGTGATGAGGTCAGTTCCTTAAGCTCCTGCTAGTGTAATTATTCTGCCATGATGAACTGTAATCTGGAACTGTGAACTGAAATAAAACTCTTTATCTCCTCTAAATTGTTTGGGTCAGGTATTAATTACAATGGGTTATAAAACTAAAATACTCTTCCACCATATTCTTTTGAGAATGGGTTTCTACTCAAACCCAGTTTTCTGACAGGACTAGTCTTGCCAACCAGTGTGATCTGGGAATCTCAAGTCTCTTGACTTCTGAGGCTGGAGTTGAGGTGGGTCATCGCACCCACCCAGCATCCACATGGGATCTGGGGATAAAAATCCCCAGTTATCATGGCAAGAACTTTAACTGCTAAGCTATGGCCCCAACCGTCCCTACCTACCACATTTTTAATAAAAACCCAAACCTACTTTAAAATCTTAAATTTAAAATTAAGGAATATATGAGAAAAGTTTAAAAAGTAAACAGAAGAAAAGTTGCTCACCTTGTCCTCCCAAAATTCCTGTTGATTTCACAACCATTTCAAGTTTTTTGTCCCATGTAAATGTCCGGATATAATCTAGCAGTGGAAGGAGGAAAGCAATGTGAGCAGTAAAACTACGCTAATAAGCACACATGCATGACAGTAGTAGTGACCATTGCTACTGTTTAACCTTTACTGAGTGCTCCCAATACACCAGCTACTGTTCTAAGGGACTTCCCCACAGTACTGGCTTAATCCTCTCAACAGTTACATAGGACCTCTTCTTAAGGTGATTTTTTTTTTAAAATTTATACATTTCAAAATGCTGGACAGAATGCACAAGAATGAAAATCTACCATTTTTGAAATCATAGTTGAAAGCTTCAAAAGTATTCAATAAGTTATGACTGAACCAGGGTCAAAAATTCCTCAACATTTTACTTATGCTTCAATCATGAACTGTAAGAAGGTGCAGCTATTGACTTACCAATAATGCCAACTACCAGTTCATTGCTTGTATCATCTCGCCCAACCAGCAAAGAGTAATCTATAATAAGATGACTAGAAAGGAAATGGGAATCACTGTGAATAGAGGTTCTCAGCACAGCCTTGGAGTGGGAACGAATGTAGAGAGGGTTGTCTCGAACCATTTTTAAGAGGTTTTCATCCAATAGGACCACATCACAACTCTCTTTCCCAGTGTCAGTTTTTACATTTCGATTTCTAAGTGAACCTTTTAAATCAAAAACCTAGTAAAAAGAAAATTATGCATTATTTAACAGTGATCAGAAAGATACTTTGTAGTCACTATCACACAAATACTTTTAAATTTTACTTTTAATAACTTTTCTTATTTAAATCTAAGTTAAGTTTAATGATGATACAATTATACATTATATACAATAACAATTATACATTATACACAATAAGTGGGCATGTAGTTGTATCAAATGAAACAATACTCAGGTACCCGATTATTGAAAAAATTATTTAATTAATTTCAAGATATATCAACAAAAATTTCAAAAGTCTATCACTGGACCACCTAACAATGAAAAAAGACACAGAGTCTCAGAAAATTTAAATTTTCATATCAAAACTCTACATAATTACTTATAATGTATAAACAACAGCATACTTTTAGAAGTACTCAGAATGTAGGAAAGAGAATTTGATGACTAAAAGCAATAATGTCTGGAGTGAATCTTCTAGATCAGTGTTGCTTAGCACTTCCTAATTCGCCATGGTAATACAAGACTAGCACCAGGATGTAAGATTAGACACACAGTGCAGCCCAGCTAACATTCTCATAAAGATGCTCTCAATGAAAAAAGCAGTGCACTGAACTACATGTAAGCATGAGCTTCTTATGTCTTTGCACTGGAAACAATTCAAGGACTGACCCTTTGAAAAGCACTGTTTAAAATCTAGACAACCTGAAATCTAAGAATAGCTAAGTGACTTGATTTCTCTAAGTCTCAACTGATTCATTTTTAAAGTTAAATGGTAGAAGTAGATATGCCTTTTTACTCTAACAGATACATGATTCCAGATTATTGTCTATGTTAAATTTTAAAACAAATACATACCAATTTTTTTTTATTTCTTCTAAGAAATAAATTGGGCCTATTAACCAAAGATTCTTGCAGCTAGATGCTTTGCATAGTCCAATACTCTTACCTGTGCCATCTTTCTCCCATAGAAAAGGTTTTCCATTACAAGGAGGTCTAACTTTTTCTCAGTGTTGTTCTGAGAGTTCTTATAACCAATTCTATAAACTCCAAGAATTTTGGCTAAGGCAGTAGGTCTCTAATTAAGAAAAGATCACAGTAAGTTATTATCACAACATATGGTTCACAACTAGGTAACAGGGTGGATTACTGACATAATGCCCAAGAATGACCTTATCTTTGTAACCAGAAACCTTTCAAACTCCTGAATGTCAGAAACTGAATATGATGACAATGCCAATTAAAAATAACAGATTCTTAAATTCTTTGAAAGGATAATCCTTCAGTTGTTCAAATTCAAAACCATAGAGATTTCCACTAGCAACATGCAATAAGTTGTAACATAACAACAAGCAATCTCTGTCCTTCCTTCATAAAATTTCATGGGGCAAGGTCATTATCCAATGACAAGTGGGAAACTTGAGCCATTATCTTCCTTTCTAAGGAAAGCATCTCCTCATTTCCCAACATATGCTTCAAATTTGTGTCAACAAAATTAGAAATTACTAAATGTTTAACTAATTTCATCCAGTCTTAATATTTTATGTTGACAAACATAATATGTTGGTATATGATACATGTATCAATCAAAAGCTACTTGCTCAAGGTGAGTTCGTTCCTCATTGCAAGGGTAAGAAAAATATTTGAAAACTGTATTCTATCACACTCAAAAGCATAAGAGAAATCCCAGTCATGTCTTGGTCATATCTTACCAGAGAAAATTGTCATGAGAACTAACCCTTGATCTCTGAATATCCCCAGTAAACTGTAACTTCAGACCAAGATGAAGGATTCTACCTTTTGTTGAACAGCATTTGTAATATAATTGAAGTAGTGTGGGGCAAAGTCGAGGAAAGACTGGACTTCCAGACGAGGCATTTGCTTCAAAATGAACCTATCATCTAAAAGGCAGAAATTTCACATTTACTCATCCTGCTACATACTGTCTTCTACAATACATCATTCCAGAGAACCCAAACTATTACCTGTTTTTTTTGTTTTTAAAGGACATTTTCTAATGTGACACTGGAAATTTTGAGACCAGTTCACAATCCTCAAGTAATCAAAAGGTTAGAAAGAATTGCAAGGATACTTATAAATAATGCCTTTCTCAAATCTAATTAACTTGAATTAATTAACTTGGTAAAACGATCAAAGAATATTTTATGAGCTCCACTGTAAATTCAGTAAATCTAAAAGGTATTAAAGTTTTTAACCAAGTGAAAAACAACATGGCTATACAGAATAGCATGCCAAATATAAATGGCCACGCTATTATGTAAGCAGTCTTTCTGCTTTCAGGGCAACTACTTTTTGTATTACCTTTCTCTCATCAGTTCTAAGATACCCAATTGAGTTTTCTACAAGCAGTTTGTCATGATTTAAATGTGAAATGCCCCTACAGGCTCAAGTTTTGAAGCTGTTCCCCATGTGATGATGCAATTTTGAGAGACTATGGGACTAAATTTAGGAAGTGGGTCCCAGTTGGTAGATTTAGACAAAAAGATGATACCCAGTCCCACTTCTTGCCCCAATTTATCATACACTGTCTCTGCCAACTAATCACAATGAAACATGAGCCAAAATTAATTTTCCCTCTCTTGTGTCTGGGAGGCATTTTGTGCACAGATACATAAAAGTAATTAACACAGTTTCTATTATACTTGGAGACCTGACAACTAGAAAGGGTTTGGTCCGGATTTGACCAAGGTCTGAGTCTCATTACACACGTATGTATCTATTTTCTAAGCAATCTATTACATATTCTCAAGAACAGAACAAAATTGGAAAGCTCAACCTGTTAACATATGATCCACAATCTCAGATGCATAAACTACCAAGGAAAAGAACAGAGAATGTTTAATGGGACATTGATCAGAAAAACTTGCCTTCAGTGGCATAGAAGGCTGCCCCTGATTTGCCTCCTCGGGCCTGCCAGGGTGACGAGTGTGAAAGGGAGCGAATAAAATCTTCCTCGCTGCTGCCCAGAATCACTTCGCGCATCTTATGAAACTCCCCCGCGTAGTACAGCCGACAGTAAAACTTGGCATTAGCATCAGAAAATTCTTTAAACAGAAATTTCAAAAAAGTCTTTATAAAGCGGAAAAAAATCTCTCTTCTTCCCTTTCCCAGTACTAAACACAATTATTTAAGGTTTCTCAAAACAGCATCTTTCATAGAAAATATAAATCCATTTTTCATAACTTCACTAAATTGATCTTCATGGAATTAGAGAATATTATCTGGCCACTCTTATATAACTTCAAAGAATATCAAACATAAAACATAGTTCGCATTTTACACTGGCTTTTATACTTCCATCACTACATGCTTACAGTTATTCTTATACATCATGTGTGTATTTTGTGTGTGTGTGTGTATATACAGTACAAGGTATTGAAAACAAAGTCTCACACATTAGGTAAGCACTCTACAAATAAGTTGCATCCCCAGCCTTGAATAAAGATCTTACTGCTTTTTGGGCCGTGTCATTCAATTACTTAAATAAGAAACTACTTCAATATTGAAGATTAAAATATAGTTCATAAATTAAATAAAATAATTTAAATGCTTAGAAATTAAATAGTACATAGTTTATAAACGAAATTATACATTAATAAAACTCAAGCCAGGAGACTTGGCATGAATTTCAAAAAATTAGGATGCTTATCTAGAATAAAGCTAAATGTCTCAAATAACACTCATCAATTAAGTCTCTATCTATCCCCAAAGAGAAAAACGTATTTCATACTTACGAAGTTCCACATGAGGATTTGTTAGTTGTTTCTTTTGTGTATCTCCTCCATCTACCTCATCTAAAAGGTTTCATTAGTAAAAGCAAAGCATTAGTTATATGTTCATTTTTTTCTTTTTTTTCCTGATATAGCAACAAAAAATCAGCAAATTAATGTAAAAATATCCCAAATAAGCAAATATTAGACAATTAAATTGTATAATGACTTCAATAAAATGAGTGCTACTTTTTGAAATTTCTGTTATATCACTGTTCTTACTTGAAATGATTTCTGAGACAGCAATATCGCAATTCTGTTCTCACATTGAGAATCCCTATGGCTTCTTTCTCCATGTCCATGATCTACTTTCCCTAGATATATATACAAGAACATCCCCAATAGAGGTGCAATGAATATATATATATATTTATAACATCTACAAGAACAATTCTTCCCTAAGTTTCACATTTCAAAATCATTTGTTAAGCATGAAAGTCTTCCCAAAACCACATTATAAAAACCTACAGTCCAATAGGATCCTATAGAATATACCTTAATTCTTAATCAAGAATCATTATATTGGTTGCTATCCTTTGACTTTGCTTTGTTTTGTTTTTTTGTTTTTTTTTTTTTTGAGGCACGGTAACAATGTGACTCATATTGCACAAGCATCCTGTGTACTAGAATCATAGATGTGTAACCAAATATACCTGCAGCTGTTATTTTTAAAGTACTGGCTTGTAATCTAATCTAGAGGTCACCAAACAATTTTTATAAAGAACCAAACACTAGTACTTTACTCAATCCCTACCACTCAGCCAGCCAGTGTGCTGTGAAAGCAACTAGAAAAGAGGAAATGAATGCATGTGCCTGTGTTGCAATTAAACTTTATTTACAAAAACAGGCCAGGTAAGTAGAGCTTGCCAAATCCGTCATACTCAAATATAATGAGGTAGAAGTATTTTTAGTATCAAAATGAAGATGGACACAAATAATCACACCCCTATAGGCACTAAAAAGATAGAAAATATCTGGAGGAGAAGATAGTGGTGTTAAAAATGTGAATATGCATTATGAATTATGTTTTGCATGCATAATGCCATTAAGCCCTCAGTAGGCCTCAGAAGACACTGCTGTGCCTCTCCACAGAGATAGAAATAGAAGCTCTCAGATTCTGTCACATGGAGAGCAATAGTGTTGACATCTGGAGACAGAGGTCTCTCCAAGCACACCCTTCTGTTTCTACTATATTGCAGAGTGAAAATGGAATGACCTGATTTCAGCAAAGCTTGTAAAAAATATACAAAGCTAAAATAAGTAACGCTTGGAATAACCATATTTGGTCTACTCTACACACCTGGAGGCTCAGCGCCTTGCGTCTCCATTCCCTCTTTGCCAGTCTGTCCAACCTGATAATAAGCACTATCTGCTCCACGTAAGGTCTCTCTCTTCTGGGAAGAGAGATCAGGGCTTTTCCCTGCTGTTCCTCTGAAGAAGGACAACATTCCAGATGATTTTTTAGCTAAAAGCAAAAGATGATAAGGATAGATCATTACAACTGGATAATAAAAAGTTTCAACCCTTTGGTAGCAGCAGTTTATATAAGCCCACGAGGCCCACACTGTTCCTGCTTTCTTGGTCTCCTTCAAAGTCAGGAGTGGCTATAAAACTCAGTTCTGACCACTAAAACTAAAGGGGACACAGACAACACACTTGTGATCAAAGAGAACCACTGTACCTTTTATCACCCTTCTTTCTGCTTCAAATACAGACAAAATTGTGATGTCATGGCCATAAGGAAAATCAAGATAATTAAAGAGAAATTATCTCTCTGCCATAACAATATTGAATAGATCAACCGACACCAGCAACCAGGAACGTTATTTTATAGAAAGATAAATTATCATTTTATTAGGCCTTTATACTCACTTGAGTTTTCTGCTACTTGTAGTCCATTATATAGTCAACTAACAAAGTTTAAAGACCAAATTCAAATCTCAACTCCACTGTCTAACTTTAAAAGTTAATTAATCTAAGCCTTAGCTGCCTTCATAATTCTTATAAGATTATGGTAGAACTTTAAGGAGATAACAAACAAAAATTTATTTTCTCATGTCAATAATGTAAAATTCAAGAACTCAAAAAAATTTCAAATTCAATCATTCAAATCTATATTTCTGAGAAAGAGCAAAGCAAAGCAAACCCTTTATAAAAGGGTTTTATAAAACTGCTTAAATTTATATATTTTTCTAAGATCAGAAACAGTAAATTCTTTCCAGATTACATTTTTTGTTTTCTTCCATAAATCATAAGCTCGAACAGAACAAATGTCATAAAAATGTCTTTCTGTACATTCTTACTTGGCTGTGGCTCTGCTTCAGCTGCACGGCTTGCCTGTCCTCCACTGGTTTCAGGTAATCTAATAGGGCTGCTACTCTTTGGTCTGCTATCTAAAGTACTAACATGAAAAAGAAGAGAAGGACTGGTTTTAAGTTAATCAATGAAAACAGCAAATATTCTAGTACTTACACCAATCCACTCCTTATCAAATCCACCCATAATAGAGAAATTTGATTCAGAATGCAGATAAACTCAGGTAACAATATGAAAGAAAATAATCTTGAAATATCAGATTTAAGAAAGTAAAATGCTACAACTATAAAAATATATGGAGATGAACAAAAGTATAAACTTGTATAATATTTTCCACAAGTCTGTTATAAGACAATTGCAGAAAATACCAATTCATTTTTCTCACCCTAGTCACAGATTATAATTCAGAAAAATTCTACCTAATCAGTAAAAAAAAAAAGGAAAATCTATTTCAGAAATAAACATATGCTAATTTCTATCTGAAATACTGAACATACTAAGTGAACTGGTTTGAGCATTTGCTTTTAAATATTAGGATCTTTAGTACTATAGAAAATTCACAAACACTTAAAATTAGAAAGCCAAGCAGTAGCATACTAATTGCACACACTACTATTTTTTTTAAAGAAAGCATGTCTTCATTTTATCGGTTTTTGAAGGAGTACTGCAGGTTTAAATCTGCAACACACAGTGAACTCTTGCAGCAGCTGACAGGAACTGTGTCCCGAAGGCTACATGAGGTCCTTCGTGATGCTTAAATTTTGTTTCTTCTATCACTGGCTACAGTAAATTATTTGGATCCTAGAAAATTTTGTGAAAATTGTATGTCATAATAGACCAGAAGTACAAGGATATAAATAATGATGACACAGCTAAATGAAAAGAAGAGTTCTCAATCAAGAATCACCTATTTGTTGGAAGCCCTTCTTCAGCACTGTTCCACAGAGATGCTTTAGACAATTCCTCTAAGGCATTGCGGTATTCTTTACAACTTCGGGTAGAAACAAGTTGAAAAATGTTAAAACATTAAACTCTTCTTTAAAAATAAGTCATAAGCTTTAGAATAATTTTTGCATAGCTATTACAAGGGTCCATAACTAAAGAAATGAACTTGAGTTAACCAATGAAGTGGATCAAGCAGAAGCTTAATGAGGAAGTTCAAGGTCTCACTGAAAATTAAAAAAAAAAAAAAGACCCCACATCTCATTAACCAGCATCCATAACCTGCTTAGCATTTGTAAGATCATGGATTCATTTTTCTAGCCTGCATGCAAAACACACGCGCACACACACACACACACACACACACACACTATACCCTAGTTTGCCAATATTTAGAACAAATTAACTGGCAACTTAAAACACCAAGATTTAGTTTAATAGGGTTGAAGAAACAAGAGTGCTTTATGCTTTGCTACCTAAAGGTGCTAACCGTATTCCCCCCCAAAAATTTTTATTAGGAAACAAAAATCAGATCATTGGACTAGAAACCTGGGAGTTGTGTTTTAATACAAAATGAATGAAAGACATTGAAGGTGCATTAGTTTCTAAAACAGTAAAAGAAGATGAACTCACCTAGAATCTTTTCTAATACTACAAAAAAACTGTTTCCATTTTGATACTTTCTCATCTATTGATGGATTGTAATTACTTAATAAGGTAAGAAGCAAATACTATTTTCACAGAATTAAAGGGCAAAGAAAAATTATCACAGAATCTTATAATGGAAAAAAGTTTTATTATTTAAACTACATGAAAGCAGAAACATATACAACTATCTTATTTATCCTTTATTCCTAGTAAATCACATTTTGACTATAATCAAATGTCTGGTCAATAAATGGGACACCCTATAACCAATATATATAAAATTTAATGCCTTACAATGGAAAAAATTAAGCACCTAAAATGCTAAACTAAGTTCAACCACTGCTAAGACATTTTTGATGATTGAAATACTGGACATTTTTAGATGTATTATTAGACATATGTTTTTAAAGTATAATGCTTCTATACAACACATGATAACTGCACATTAAAAATCCAAACATGTCTATGGAGCAAAGCACAGTAACAGCATTCTTTATGTAGGAAAACTTGGCCAGTATATGTGGAAGTAGAAAGGAAACAACATTCAGATCCTATAAGACACGTTATGTTAGTAACTCAGCCTAAGTAAGGGTTCCTGAAGCATGAATTGTAATAGAGAGAATGGTTAATACATTCAAGGATTAGTAAATAACTTGCTTAATCATATTAGTTATTAGAAACTTGCTTAAAAGTCATGCAATATACTAAAATTCGGATAAAGAATGTTTTCAGGTACAAAGAGAAGAGACTATTATGCCTAAAGAATATATATTTTTGCTTATGCTTAACCATTTTCCTGTAGTCTATCAGAAAGATTCTAAAAATACAGCAATTAATGGGAAGACATAAAGATATACAGAAGTAAGTACAGGAAAACAAGTCCCATGAATACCTGAGTGCGAAAGCAATGATGGAGCTGGGTTCTTTCTCACAGACTGCAATGGGCACCCGTTCATGTTCATACATTAAGTAGTGCTTATCTGGATCACTGTTCAAAGTTGTACAATCAATGAAATAAGAATATAATCATAAGTAAATCCATTACAAGTAAAATCTATTAAAGCATTACAAGTAAATCTCAGGACTTTTACAAGATTAACGAACACTGAGCAATATAAAAAACTAACAAAATCAAATGTATCAGATGTTGAGAAACTGCATCAAACAAACAATGAAAAGAAATGTTTTTAAATCAACTGGAAATTTTTCAGACATAGCAGGTTTCAGATCAGGCAGTTCTGGAACCAACACCCCAAGCTGTCCATATTGTCATGACTCTGGCCAAATTAATCTCAAAAATAAGTCTAAACTATATTATCCCACTATAATCTTCAGGAAAAAAAGTGGTTTTAGTATCTGTATATACAGCACTGTAAATCTCACACTGACATAAAACACAGCCTCCCTGTTATCACGTGAAATAAGAATCTCCTTTTCAACCCAGACTTCATTCCCCTTCATTCCATAGGTAGCATTAAACAGCAGCATTTGTTTTACTTTGATGCTATTTACTAAATGCTCAAAATAATAAGAATATAAAACTGAGAATAACCACTATTTAAGCATTTTATAAATGCAAGGTGTTAATATGCTGGTGAGATAAAAGTAGGCATAGAAGAGAAATAAATAATCCTACAAATAAATATAAAGCCTGTAAATTGTTATGAGATGATTATTTGGGCCCCATACCTACCCTCATCAAATAAGATGTTGAAATCCTATTTCCTAATGTAGGTACTAGATATGAGGCCTTTATTTCATTAGGGTGGAATAAACATCAATGGTGTTAGTGCTCTTATGAAAGGGTCAAGTGAGCTCTTTGCACTACATGATGATAAAAATGACAACCCATAGCCTGGAAAGAACCCTCGCCAGAATCCAACCCTGTTGGTAGATGGACCCCCAGAGTTCAGAACTGTGAGAAATAAAATTTTATTGTTTAAAAGTCATCCAAGACTTGGAAATATATTATAGGAGACTGAACTAAGACAAGAAGCACTACAGCACATAATACAGAGACCAAATTTTACTAGGGTATGAATGAGCATGGAAAGAGGTCTAGTAAGTAAAAGCATGAACAAAGATGGTAAAATAGCAAGCAAGCCATCTTAAGAGTCTCTAACTTGATTTATACCCAGAATCATGAGCTCCTAGGCGTGGAGATATTTCCTTATAAATCTTGTTCTATATCTACAGACAGTAGAACAAACATTATAAATTGAAATAAAATCTTAATAAGCAGTAAGTCAAGCAAGAAAAGACAAAAGTCCTTATTAACAAACATCTACCTTTTGGATAAATTTGTACTTCCATAACAACAGAAGTATCAAGTTAACCAGGGAAAACATAAGTTCTACAGCCAGCTTCCATGCCTTTCAATCTGACAGGGCCCAATGTTCTCATCACTGCTAGAACAGTAAACTCCTCCAGGGCATCGCTGGGCCTGCGATATTTTCATATACAACCAGAAATGTGGTTTTTTTTTAATTAATGGATGTAGCAGTGTATCTCTACATAGATGCGCATGTGTATCTGTGTACATGTATTTTCAGAATTAGGCATTTTAAAACACTAAGTAATACTAACTAAAGTTTTCTTCATCCATTCGCTACTACAAGTTACATGTCAAAAGTCACTTACTATGGCAAAATGAAATTTAAAATTAAGAAATACGTAGGAAACAAATCTAAATATGTAGGAAATAAGTGCAGAAAGAGCCACTGGGTTTTATAATACTTACAAAGGAAATGGGATAGGATTATAGCTGTTTCCTGGAAGCAAATTAGCAAAGATGGCTTTCATGGTTGACTTTTCCTTCACCTGGCTATCTGTGGATCCCAGCAAATGTCCATCAAATACATCTAGGATGAAAAACATTCTATTCATATCTTAATATTTGGAAAAAATAAAAAGTATCAATTTTATTTCTTTTTTTGAGACTAGAGACAGATATACTGAACACCATAACTAAAAATTATGGTTTAAATTTGCTGATCTGGAAAATAATTATTAGGAGGCAAAATAGACAGTGATAGAGAAATACACTCAGCAATGACTTCAAGGGACATGTCTTCTGCCTTACATCTGAGATCTTCATGTATCAGTGATTTCTTACAAAGCAATAACATTACACTGTATGCAGCCTAAAAAAATAAGCCTCCCCTAAAAATAGATAGCAAGAAATGACATTTTGCTGAGATATTTATATACACAAGTAATACACTGCATGTCAAATACTGCAACTAACAGAGGAAGTCACATAACAGCTACATTTTTTCTTTAATTTATTCAACTGTGTGCATGTGCGTGTGTATGTGCCCGCGCGTGTGTGTGTCTCCGTGTGTGTGTGTCAGTGTATGTGTAGAACCACGGACGAATTCGCGAACCACCATGGACACCTCCACCTCCTTCTGCCCCAGGATTCACAGGCTCTGCCCTACCAGGACCAGAAGCGCAGCCCCCCCCCCCCCCCGCTTCCGCCTGGCATCTATACATGGGATCTAGGATCCGAACTCAGGACCTTCTGCCTGCAAGGCGGAGGCTTAACCCCTGAGCCACCTCTCCAGCCCAACAGCTACATTTTTAAAAATACTTTTCAACAAACAAAATAAATATCCTAAGGACAAGAAAATACCAAAAAGAAATCATCAGTATTCTTTCTCAGAGACATGTATAAACCAAAGAAGCATCTCAGACTTAAATTTGATGAATGCAGAATGGTGACCTGCAGGTACCTTCAGAACCGCTGGCTGTGTCTAGGTCAGGGGGCCCTCCAACAGACTGCTCAGCCAGGGTCTCAGGAGGGGTAGGCAGCTGGAGGTGGGTGGAACTGGTGGAGCTCTGGCTGGACAGCGCTGTCAAGAAGCGATCCTCTGAGGAAATACACAATCTTAAATGAGTCCAAAATAAATATTTTTTAAAAATCTTTAAAAAAAAAAGAAATACTGAGACATTTTAAACCTACAAAAAAATCTAATGACAAAATGTAAATTAAAAATTTTTGTAGAAAATGGAGGTGTACTTAGGAATACATACTACAGAAATTCAGGGTTACATTCTGTGTCCCCTTCCCTAAACAACAGTCCTTTCTCTATTTCATGTATCTCTATATTGAACGAATCTTTATATTGAACTGATCTTTTAATAGACTATATGACAGCCTTAAGCTAATAAGAGGTATAAATACTCTACAAGAAGAGAGAGAAAATGTCTATAAACAATTGTATCGGAAAAATTGCTAAAAATTAACGGCTGAGAACTACTACATTAGAAATCTCTTTATTACATTCAAAGACCAACCTTTTTCTCCATTTTGAAGTCCTGGAGAAATATTTCTTGGAGATGTATCCAATGCATTTATCTATACAAAAAAAAAAGTGCTATTCTTACAGAAGCACTGAATCACATTTTTAAAACATTCAAATTCATAACATTTTGACCTCAGGACAAATTTGCACTCAAAAGTTATCTCTTGGGCTGGAGAGATAGATAACTCTGATACACACACACACACTAGAAAAATGAATAAATAAATAGTAAAAAAAAATTATCTCTTAACAACTTAAAGTACTTTTACCTTATTGCTAATTGAGCCTGAGAATATTTTAAAATATACATGTGAGTTCATTTAGTAAAAATTCATATAAACATGAGTAAAATAATATTAATTGAAAAAAATAAAGCTATTTTCCAAAATTTAAAAAATTGGTGAAAAGAATGTCACTCTTACATTTTCAGAAATACTTTTGGTGAGCTGATGAAAAGGCAGCTAGATTTAAGCCTGGCTTCTATATTTAATCTGTTAAGATATATTATTATAATGGCAGATCTGGCTTCACCGATACACAGTTCATAAAAACAAACCTATAAATATGGCCCTCATGAATCCTTGAACCACACACTTTGAAAACATTGTTCTGAACAGCAGCTCACACCTTGGCATCAACACATTTAGAAATACTTTGATTGTCCTGAAAACCTATTATTTTTAGCATCCACTGAAACCTTTTAAGTCCTATTAACTATGGACAAACCTCTCTAGAATATTATAAGCCATACACACAATTTAGTTGAGCCATTTCTTTTATTACTATAGATTACTACAAAAGAAAGATCTTCCTGAACACCCTACATAAAATAACCGGCCTTTACTCTCTACTCCATCAGCAAAACTTTTTATCTCCTTTATACTTTGTTCTCATATGCACTAACTGCTTATGGGCTCATGTGTTTTCTATCAGTCTCTTTTTTGCCAAGCAAATATCTCTTGAGGATAGGAGCTATGGCCTTTGTTCATAAATGCATACATTACAACTGAAAAAAAAGTCCACACCACAATAAGCACTAAAGTATTATTTATCAAAAAAATAAAGGCAGTGCAATGGAATTTCAAATCAATTTTCAAATTTCAAAAAGTTGATCATTTTGTGGATGATCTTACATTCTCAAGTCTATGTCTACAAGCTACATTCTAAAGGTCATTAGTAGCTTTGCACTATCTTCAGCGGACAAATGAAAAAGCCTCAGGAATCTGTGCTAATCATTAACAGCCCTGATTAGGTGGCAAATACTTTGTCATAGTTAAGCACAGTCGTCGTTTGAGCTCTGGACACAGTTGTAGGGAGTTGATGGCTGAGTTAAGCCCAGAGCAAACCTGAAGGAGACTGTCTAGCTGATGGGGAAGACTCAGCCTATGGTGGACGGGATTAGGCTCTGGATAAATCACAGAGAGCTGGTTGAGAGAATTGGCATCCTTCTGTTCACTTGGCCAGGCATGCTGGTCTGGCAAGTAAGAATCGTCCATCTCTCAGCTGTTATGTGGTGACAGTGGCCAGTTCCCTCGGCCCTGGTGTTGGATGTGTGCTCTCCCTTCAAGCTGGACTGAGAACTGTAACCAGACTGTCGTAAGAAAGTAAACTCCTTGTTCCCTTAAGCTGTGTGATGGTCATTTATCAGCAACTATGCAGATGAACTGCAACATATTTATATCTAGGTCATCTTCAGAATCTCATTCCTTCTGTCATCTGAACATTAAGGAGCTGGGGAGATAGCTTAGTGGATAAGGCAGTGTCCCACTATCACAAAGCAAGAGTTCAAATCCCCAGAACCCACAAAAAAGCCTAGCCGGTATGGAGACAAGGACTCCCCAGGGCAAGGTGGCCATAAACTAGACAACTGGTGAACTCTGGGTTCAACTGAGAGACCCTGACAGTATAAGAGGAGAGCTATCAAAGAAGGGACCTTACATCAATATCAAGCCTTCATATGCACCCACATATGTGCATGTGCATCTGTATATATATCACACACAAGCTTACACATAAAAAAATAAGGAAACATGTTTCCCACAGAGCGGTTTAAAAGACAAAAGGAAAGATTCATTATATGACTACATGTCTACAGTATATATAATAAAATCTTTAAAACACTTGGTCCATCATCATTCCATGAAAATATTTCTACAACACCAAAGAAAATACTGTCTCAAAAGTCCTTGTGATATCAGAACACAAGGCCCTTATTCAAACATTGTTCACATAAAATTTTTGCAATACGCTAGGAAAAATTCTAAAGGGTCCCAAGATTTTCAGTCCTTCATTTATATAACCTCATTCCAATTATCCCATCACACACTAATTTAAATACTACTGCAAAAAGATTTGGGAAATACAATTATGATGCCAAGTCAGTTGGCCACAAAACACAGAGAAATCCAATTGGTCCTTATTTAAGTACATGAGTCCTTAAATATGTGTCTATTAAGTCAGAAATAGAGACTGGACCATTGCTGAAGACTTTCAAGAATGAGCAGATTGAATGGCAGGAAGTCAAGCAGATGCTAGGTGATACAAATTGCCATCAACAGCCATCAATAGAAGAAGAGGCTGGCCCTGTCACTACTAGCAAGTGAAAACAACTTGAAAGAGCTAGAAGACCTTGAGAGTCAAATTAGACAGAAGCCCTGGTCAGATACCCTAAGTGTATTCCATGTAAGCACAGAAATAAAGCATACTCAAAAATGCACAATAAGAACAATGAAAACATTATTACACATTCCAGTCACCCATATCTTTTCCTGTGCACCACTTGCTTCACTATTACGGTACCCTCAGCGGACAGTAGTTTTTCAAATAAATGAATTACATTACAGTTTTATTTCAGGCTAAGACATAAAAGCAATCCAGATTATATCTCCTTGATAATTTAAAATGCTAAGACAAAAAAAGATTATATCCATATATCAATTACCACTCCTAAATGTTATAATTGGAATTAATTATGCTTCTGTCAAACACTGAGACAGAAAACTCTATCCAAAGAATCATTCCTAAGTGTTATAAGTAGAATTAATTATGCATCTACCAACAAAACAGACACAAGGCCACATGTTATTACCTTGCTTTCTTCCCCTTGTCTCAGTCTTCCAGGACTTGGAGGAACTGATGGCCTCTTTCTACCCTTTTCTTGCTGGAAAAGGTCCTGCAATCTACAGCCAAAGGGGGGGAAAATTGTGTCCAATGATATCTAAAATTTTTTCCTTTACAATCAGAAATAATAGACAAAATTCATATTTGGGTTGTAGTAGACTTGAAAGTTATATGGAACTGCGTTTAAATTCTAATGACAACCAATCAACAAATGAAGAGCTCTTTCTGGTATGCTTTCAATTATAAAAGAATACCAAGTTACTATAAAGAAAATTTTGAATTAATAGTGTAAGACAAACATGCAATGTTTTCAAAGTTCTTTTCTATTTTTGTTTTTTGATCTTCAAAAACTACCTTTCAGGGCTGGAAACACACTGCCTCACAAGCAGCAGGACCTGAGTTCAGATCCCAAGTCCCATGTAAAAATCAGGCAGAAATGGCAGTGGCCTGTGCTTCCAGCCCTGGTGGGCGGAGCCTGGGAAATCCCCATAGCAAAGCAAAAAAGAGGTAGAAGCAATACTGGATGACTACCGAAGTCACTCTTGGTCCTCACAGTGCCCTCTAATGCACACACACAAACACGTACATACATACACACACACACACACACACACACACACACACACACACACACACAACAAAAAAACACTACCTTTTAAAGTTTAGCACAGAACTTTTAAACAAAAAAAAATGAAGACACATATGTATGTATACATATTATGTATGTATCACAAGAAAAATCAAACATTATAATTAATAAACACCTTTAAATTTAAAAATATCAGAGCTGGGGATTTAGCTCGGTTGTAGAGTTCTTACCTAATAAGAGCAAGGCCTTGGGTTCAGTCTCCAGCACCAGAAAAAAAAATGAAACTAAATGAATTTTAAAATATAATGGTAGGGCTCTAGATATAGTTCAGGGGTTAAAGCCTTTGCCTCAAAAGCAAAAGGACCTGATTTTGGATGACAGAATCCACTCATAAAATACTGCCTAGACATGGCAGTCAGTGGTCTGCACTTTAAGCCCCAGAGGGCAGAGACTAGGAAACCCCAGAACAAGACAAAAAAGATGTAGAGCAATCCAGGATGATTCCCAAAGTCATCCTTGGTCCTCAAAAAGCACACGAACATTCAAGTGTCCCCTTCACCACATACCTACCTCACATACATATGTACATACACACACACACACACACACACAAAATTTAAAATATCATGGTATGGCAGTTTCAAGAAAAAATGGATAGCAAGGTCACACCTGTTATTCCAAGCCTGCAGCACTTCACAGAGACTTTGTTTCTTGGCGATGAGTGACTCTAAGACTGACTGCAGCTGCTGAGGGGCATCCACTGAGGAAGACATGAGCCGTGCCTGCATCTTCTCAATCCAGTTCTTAAACTCTCCTTCTTCCATCTGGATAGCATGAGACATAATCTCAATAATCTGATACCAAAGACACACAACAATAGAGACTTCCAGTAAGTAGTCAACTTTTGGATTTTCTATCAAAGAAGTGAATTACCTCTTTTTGTGCAAAGATATCTTCCATTTTTTCCTCTCTTGTTTTACTAAATGTATCAGTTTTCAAAGATGCAAGTCTTTCATCAACAGCTAGGTATACCTGTGAAACTCTAAAAATGGAAAAACAGAATACTGCTCATTAGAGGAGCTAAAATCATATTACCTTACACAAATAGGGGAAAATGTCTTATGAAAAACTATAACTGAAAGAAGTTTTAATAAAAATCAAGAACTTAGCAAAGCATAAAAAGACATCAAAGGATACTTCAAATTTTTAAGTTGCTTGTCTACAAAATAATCTCCTATATTACTTCTATTTTTCAAAGTGAGCATGCAATATACAATTAGAAAACTAAATTCTTTTCTTTAAAAAAAGTCACTAAGTAAACAAACCTAATAACTTAAGAACCACTATGATGGTTTTTAAACAAATGATGTCACAAAAACTGAACTTACTTCTGGAAGAAGTCCTTGAGATCCTGGAGAAGGGTCACTTTCAGTGGGGCCTGACGTTTAATGAATATTTTGGGGAGTGGAACACATATTTCAAGAAGCCGAATAGGAGAATAACTGAGAAAAAAAAATACAGTAACAGAAAAAGGAAAAAAATACTTCAATAATTTGAGTAACACTATATAAAAATTATTAATTAAATTCTAAAGTTTCTATAAATGGCATTTTAAAAAACAATCATAAAGATGCAAAAGGTAACTTTCAATCATGAGAAATGTCTTCCCCAATCCTGGAAGGATCTTGTTTCATCCTTGCACTGTGATGTCATCATTTATCCCTTTGAGGTAATCCCTATCCTTTACAAAAACGTGTGTGGGAGCTGGAGAGGTGGCTCAGGAGTTTAGCCTCTCCCTTGCAGGCGGAAGGTCCTGAGTTCGGATCCTAGACCCCACATATAGACGCTGGGCGGAAGCGGGGGCGTCCTGCATTTCCAGTCCTGGTAGGGCAGAGACTATGAATCCCAGGGCAGAGTAAACAAGGAGGAGGTGGAGGTGGTCCATGGTGGTTCCCGAATCGTCCGTGGTTCTACACACACACACACACACACATACATAAACACACATGCACAATTGAATAAATAATAAAAAATAAAAAAAAGTGTGTGTATCAAAGGACACTGTGTGTGCCCATGGAGGCCCAAGGATGACTTCAGGAACCATCCTGGATTGTTCTACATCCTTTTTGCTTTTGTCTGGGGATTTCCCAGACTGCCTTCCAGAACCAAAAGTGTAGACTGACCCTCAAAACAACTACTTTAATGTAAACCTTCTCTGTGAATGAGGAAAGGGACTCCTTCCGATTTGCTTAAATACAGAATGCATTACTTCTCAGCTCTTGAGTGCTCATCCCAAGTCTTAAATTTCTACTTGAAATCAATATGTAGTAGTAAATGCCACACCCCACATACATCCTACATTTATGGTTAAAAAAGTAAGTTCTAATTAACAAATGTTTCCTGAGTACATTGTACGATAGATACTGTTTTAACTGCTGAGAATATAGCACCAAAATTCCTGTCATCATGACACAGGAACAATGAGATCTGGGCAATAAACAAAACAGAAACATTTAAGACACATCAGAGTGCTGTGGAGAAAACAAAGGAAAACAAAGTGCTGTAGAGAATAAGGAAACAGCTATCTGAGGACAAGCAGCAAAAGAAGGAAGAACAGGCACAAGGCTCTCAAGCAGGTCTCTTCCTGACACAGGTAGGCCAGGTCAGGCCAGGCCAAGGGGACCAGAGCAAGATGACTGAGAGGGGACAGCAGGAAGTGAGATCAGAGAGACCCGGGCAGCCAGAGCATGTAGGAGCTTACAAGCCACAATGGACTCTGACTTCCTCTTAAGGCAAACCAGACATAATTTATGTATAGAACAGAGAAGTGATCTCCTAATTCTCCTGTATCAGGGTTACTCTGTTGAGAGCAGGCTGCAGGGGCCAAGGCTAATGGGAGACTGGTTGGAGCTACTACAGTAACCTCCATGAAATGCAAAAGAAGTTCGGCCTCAGTGGCAGTACAGAAGGCAAAGGGTCCAGGTCTCAACAGGTTCCAAAGGCAGGGCCTGAAGGCTTTCTCAAATTACGTAATACCACAATTGTGACTATCTGTTCTCTGAACTTAGAATTTTAGCCTTATCAGAAGTATTTATGATCTTGGTGGAAATCAATGTCTTAAACAAGGTTCTCAAACTTTTAGATGCCCAAACATGAGCCTGGAAGACTGACTAGGTTTAAACTATGTTTCCCATTATCTGCAGGTGAACAGAAAATATATTTATCCTTGTTCATAAAATCAAAGAGTCTGTAAATAAAGATAACAATAATACCTATTTCTCAGGACAAGGAGCAATTAACACTGAAAAATCTTAGTAGAGTCTAGCCTTGTACATTTGCAAGGGAGGAAATGGAAGATGACATACTTTCTAGATTTAATCCAATAACAATGGAAATATATAATACAACATCTTCAAGTAATGTGATAATGCACAAGATCCCTTTGCCATCTTACCTGAAAGATGCCACCATTTGGTTATAGGAGAAATACTGGTGATAATCATGGTGAATAGAATGACCACATGGCTCAGCATTGGCTCGACGTGTATACTGGTGTCCATAAAACCGAAGTTCAAGGTATTTTGCAAATGACATAGACCAGGATTCATTGGAAAGAGCAACAACGGGTGTTACCTGAAATGCAGCAAAAATAATTTATCTAATCATATAGTGAAAATCTTTTTTTTTTTAAATGCATTGCAGGAGCAGCAAAACTGAAAAAAAAAAATCAACAAACCATAATCCAGAACTTCAGACTCTCTATATCAAGCACCTGGAACTAGGGCAGCCTAATCTCTCCCCATCCTGAAGCTCAGGGAGATTTGTGGAAGAGGGGGCAGTAAGATTGTAAGAACACAAGGATGGGAGGAGCAATGATATGCAAGATACTCCACACAAGTTAGGGCCGAAGCAATCATAATTGGACTTTGCATGCCCTGCACAATGTCCAACACACTACTGACCCCACAAAGTCTAGCATTTGCTAAAGGCACTAGGATCCTTGGAGGCAAGGGATTGACAGCCACGGTAGTGTTCCTATGCTTAAGGGGAATACAGGAAAGGGTTCTGGGAAATGCCACTGGGTCCTTGCACCTCATCAGAGAGGAGGACCCAGAGGAGAGTTTGGCATGAACATTAAAAGATGTTCCGGGGATGGGAGGGGGAGGCACTGGGGGACGGGGAGGGAGGGGGGATTAGAGGGGCACAGGGCGGTGGGAGGTTGGAGGGAGGGAAGGGACCGATGTACCTGTTAAGTTTGTATGAGTGGAAATAAAAAATAAAAAAAAAAGTACACAAATCATCAAAGGTTGTCTGAACCAGACAAGGGTGAGTAATATTTTTAATATCCCCCAAAACATCAGCAATATACTTGCACATTGTTTCTTTCTTTATAGCTTTTTATACAACCATAGAGAATGAACATGTCTATACTTACTGATGGTCATTTAAATAAAGATTTTCTTTATCTGCATGATGCTCTAATGAACCTTATATACATACTCAGGAATACACATATTTCCTCAAAGTAAATCCAACACAGTGGTCATTGACAGATCAAAAAATATTTAGGAATTTTGCTTATTTCATGTATATATGGCTTTATTTGCACTTCAATTACTAATGAATAAAGTCCACGTTTATTGGTCATTTGCATTAAATTGTTTGGTCTTACCTCTGAGCCTATTTTTAAAAACTATTACTGTGGCTTATAGAAATTTAGCATTAAGTATGTTTCTTGAATCATATGTGTTGTAACTTTTCTTACACCAGAAGTTTTTCAGTTTTGTACAACAAAATTATTTCCCTTTTCTAAATAACATATAAATGGAAGCTTGGATTTTTTTAGATGAAAAACATTCACCAGAGCATGAAAGACAGTTAAGTTATTTAAGTTATTTGCTTAATTCAACAATCATTCTATAGAGCTCACAACAAAATGCTACTAGCTGTCTAACAGGAACTAAAGGCCTGAAAGATGAGTAAGAGGATATGGCAATTTAGTGGCAAAACACTTGCTAGCATGTGAAAGATCATGAGTTTAATATTAAGAATACACACACACACACACACACCAGTGTCAAAGACTGAAAGTTACTAAAGTCATCTCAAGTCTATATACTCCCTGTTCCATAATGAACTAACTTTGATATTACCATTCTCAATTACTATAATAATATAGGACAATTATTGGATCTATTATAATTCTCATAAATGCCTATGAAAGCACACTTTAAAAAGGTTGAGACAACAAAGAAGTTTAATTTAATTCACACTGACTGCAATTTGCATAAAAATTATATACTGAAAGAACAATATTGACATCAAATAATTTCTCTAGTTTGAAAAGACACAGAAAAAAATCAACTGCATGCTCTTTTCTCAAAAATATACATGAAAACCAGTAGAAAACCTCTTCTATATTTTCTCAGAGTTACTGATAGAGGTTCAAATTTATTAGGTAAACAAGCTAATGACTTGTAGTAATTGCTTTAGAAGTTTTCCCCTTTCCTAAAAGCCATTCCTTATTCTATTTGTATTACTAGAACCTGCAAAGTATCTGGCAAAAAGTTGGTGCTAAGTGTCTGCTGAATGAATGAACAAATATAATTGAGAATTGCCAAAATATAATTCCAACAGTTTATTGGACAAGACATTTGCATTTTATTTATAACATATTTTTAAATAGAATATCTTCAAAAAATATTGGATTGAACACACAAGACAGAAGTTTAAAAAAAAAAAAAAAAGCATGTAATGACAAAATACCATTAACCATGCACTCCCAGGAAAGAACTATAGAAACAAAGAAGTAAATATCACAGAAAATATTATAGTAACAATGCATACTTGTTTGCAGATTCTGCACCAGGAATATGTGAGAATTGTATGTTGATATCCAGGTACTGGGGAATCCAACTCCTTCAAGATTATCTGCACACAGCCTTGGCCATGGACAAAGCGCCGAATGTGATGCACCATGGGGGTATCACAGAACATGCTAGGACACTGGTAAGAAGGCCTGTGACAAACAAGAGAGTCCTTCTCACATAAGCAGGAAACAGAGGCCATACATGAGCAACACTGGCTAATCAGAACCACTGTGGGAGGCACAGCATCCTATCCTGGGAAGAGATCAACAATGGACAATCTGCACAGGGGTCTGTGCTATTCTGAGATGCAACTGGACCTGCTCATGGTGACAGTTTCCATTTGTTAGCACCTTCTAATGGTCAGTACACCTCATTTTACCCATTAACAACTGGACATTTCTGAAGATTGTATTCCTTACAAAGGAAAACTAGTACACATTAAATTACTTGTGACATGTTGTGTAAGTAGTGAAGAATAGCAATGAAACTTAAACTGAGATCCAGCTAATTCGCTTGCTTCTCATCTGAACCACTACAAAGCAGACATCCCAAAGTCTAGGATGGCAATGACTTCAGGCAAATGTGAGAAATGTTCTAGACAAGACATCCTGGATACTTCTTTATATGGATACTCTGGCAGGGGGTATGAAAGTGAGAATCATTAGTGATACTTGACTCATATAATTCTGGGGTTCAACAATGTATAATAAATCCAGAGGAAGAAATAAGCTCTTACCTGAAACAGTATCTTTCTAAAAATATTCCCAGTGTAAGATCATTCTTCCCATAAAATTCCATCGTTACAATCCTAGAAGAAGAGATCATTTCTTTGAAATATAAGCATTTCTAAAACAACAAAGACAGGTCAAGAGATCACATATTCTAGTCATTAAACATGCTCATAATGAAGTATTAAAGCCAATAGTACTTGTTGACACTACAACAGGTTTTATTTCATTGTCGAACAAGTGAGACTACCGCGCTATAGCATCATTTCCACTCCTAGTACACTGATACCTTATGAAGCTACTTAATGAGGATGTATTAACTAAAATATTAAGTGGACAGAACTGATTTATATTAGGAAGATGTAAAAGCTTCCTTTGCAAAGTCTCAAACCCCATCAACTTAAAAAAAAAAAAAGACTTCCATCTTCTGCTGTCTAGACCACATCTTACTAAGTATGGAGAACAGCAATTCTTATTCTTACTGAGAAGTCAACTTCTAACTTTCTATCTAACTTACAATTGCCCACAAATAAGAAATTTTGGCCATCATCTATTGAAATCTATATCTTATTAAGTATTAGCATATGGATCCCATTTTATTCCTAAAAAAAAATTCCTATGGGCTTTTTCAAATCCAGGTCTCAAGTTGACATAGAACTGTAACATTCTTAGAAAAAAAATTATAATCTCTCTGCTTAAAAGTAATTATTTTAACATGAAAAAAGTGCTACCAAAGAAAGAGAGATGGATACTGGTGATCAAACTCAGGATCTCATATTGCTAAGCACACGTTTTACCAATAAGCTACACCCAAGCCACTACAGCTCTTTTAAACTGAAGGTAAGCCATAAATCAAATATATCCACCTAGAATTATAGGTTAAAGAAAAATCCATTGATGAGACAACAAGCTGGACTGTAGGATAGTTCAGTGGCAGTGCCTGGGTTCAGTTTCCAGCACCAAAAATAAAAAGGCAAAGAGCACAGTTTTTATAAAAATGATGCCAAAGAAAATCATGCCTAAATGGTACATGCTATCATTAAATTCAGTTTTTGATTCTTATGAAACATCTTTTCTCACTTTTTAAGCAGAAATTTCTATCTCATATGTTTACACTCTTACTTATGATACTCCTATTTACTTCCACCTATTAACAAGCATACATTTTCTTACCCTATGGTTCAAAAGTTCTATACACATCAATGGTTTAATGTACCTAAAACCAAGTCCTAACATCTGCATTATTGTCTAAGTTGCTAGAATTCTTTCCTAAGTGTAACAGTGCAGGGAGAAGCATCCTACCAAGGACTGACACAGGCACTAGGAGCATTGCTGGACTGGGCAGACGAGCTGCTGAAGAGCACACAGAGTCTCTGGTGGTTGGCAGGATTCAGACAGTCTACCTGTAGGACAAGGAGGAGATGAGCAACTGGAAGTCAGAAAATATTGCCACAGCAATGCATGCTTCTGACATGGAACAAACTCCACTCTATTAGTGATGTCTCCTAGCATCAAGAGAGGGAAGCACTGAAAAGTCAACACTACAAAAAAGCTACATGTAAGGAACAAAAGAAGGTGTTTTTCTGATAAAAGATCGTTACAAAAGTCTAAGTTAAAATACAAAAATATAGGTTATCGCATGATCTGATAGGATATAACACCAATCTACAATTCCTAGCAATCTAAATTCCCAGGTATTTATCTACCTATTCTTCCTGATATTGATTAAAATCAAGCAGTAAAGGCTTATGATGTCCAGCCTCCCAGGATGAGCAGTTTGTAGAGGTTAAAAAAAATCCACTTAGCCCAGCATGATAGCTGAATCTCCAGAACTTGATAGGTGGAGGCAAGAGAACCAGGAATTCAAGGTCACCTTTGCTTACTTCTCAAGTTTGAGGCCAGCGTGAGCTACATGAGACCCTGTCTCAAAACAAAAGCAACAACCCACTTTTTGTTACTCATATCTATACACATACACAATCACACACGAACACACACATGCAAATACAAACATATATATATGTGATTCTGCTTTATGAAAATGAGATGATGCTATAAAATAAGTTAAACATAACTAGCTTTTTAGTAATTAAAAAAATACCATGGGCTTTATGCATGTCATTATATGAAACCCAAATCATTCTTTGATATGGCTGAGTAGGAAGGATTCATCAAAAAGGCTCAATTACTAAAGGCTTGTTCCCTAGCTGGTGGTGCTATTTTGGGAGATATCTGGGAACTTTAAAACTGTAGAAACTAGATAGAAGAAGTAGGTCACTGTACCTCTTTGAGGGATGTATCTTGTCCCAGGCCCTCAGCCTCTCACTTTCTGCTTTCTGTCTGCCATGAAATGTATAGTCTCTGCCATGTGCTCCAACCACAATGAGCTATGGAACCAAGAACTATAAACTAAAACCCATAAAACCATGAATTAAAATGAATTTTTCCTCCCTTAAGTTGTTTACATCAGATATTTTATCACATTAACAAAAATGCAACACATCCTGTGATAGTTAAGACTGGGTGTCAACTTGACATATCTGGTATTAACTAAGATGGGCTGAGACCACACCTGGATCAATTGAGACCACCTGAAAGGATTATACTTGCCTTAGATCCCATCAGAACCTCCAAAGATCTCGTAGGATCCTCCCAGTACTGGACCATATAAAAAGGAGCCAACAACGAGAAGAGATGCTTCTTGCAGCTGTGCTAGGAATCATTCTTCCTTCCAGCCACTCAGTTTCTTCAATCCTCTAGCTTCTAACCCTCTAAATCGCTGACTAGACTAAAGACTCTAAGACTCTCCAGCCTTCAGCCATCATTCTCTTGACTACCAAACTAAGCAGTTACTGGCAGCCATCATTGGACTACCTTGGCCATATCTGTAAGCCAACTCAATACATTCCCTATACATACATACATACATATACATATATATATACACATATATATTCATTGTATCGATTCTGCATCTCTAGAGAACCTGACTAATACACATCCTTTTTACTGCAAACAACTGGATACCATGCCTCACACAAGTATGTTTACTTAGTTCTGCAGCAATAGAGAAGAGAGCAGAGTTCTGGATCAAAAGTACCTCAATGTACATGTAAATAAGACAGATGTCATGAAAATAAGAAGACAGATTTTAGTATCACTGTCTATATATCCTTACAAATGTATATGAAATTTTAACATTGTCACTAACCATGGCTTTTTTGAATTTTAAAAATAAAAAATTATTTAGCATCCATTATCATTTCCCTGACTCTCATAGAGACTGAATATCTTTTGCTACAGAACAGTATTATATCTAAAGACTGTTTCCTCATTAGTTTTATTACTGGCATTATTAACCATGTATCTATGAGGAAATCATCCTTAAATATTCTTATTTTCTGTCTAAACAGAAAACAGTCACCAGAAAACAGTCACCATCAGAATAAGATGGTAATGGAAAATATTTTATGCAAAAAAATCTAACATTTAAAAAGATAATGTGGGACTGTAGAAATGGGTCAAATTTTGATCTCCAGATCCCGTGTAAAATGCCAGATAGACATAACAGCCTGCCTGTATTTCCAGCTCCAAAAGCTAAAGCCTGGAAATTTCAGAGTAAACTAGATAGTCAGACTACTCCTAATAGCACATTCTGAGATTAATTAGAGACTTAAAAGAAAAAAGTGAAAAAGTGATCAAGGATGATTCCTGATGTCACCCTCAGCTCTCCACACTCACATGCATGTGCGCCTACACATATATGTACCTACCCATATAAAAACATTCATACACATATGCACATACTCATTCATACATATAAAACAAAATGTCCATTTCCTACAAAAATTTTTATCTCTCACTTTCACTGTCATTAAAACCCCAGTAGTGCTGTGAGCCTGGGGTCAGCCTGGACCACATAAAGAATTAAAGATGCATCAGACCACATGTAAGTCATGCTACTGGAAACCTCAAACAGCTGTACACCTCCCCTAAACTCAGGGTTCTTCCTATTTTACTATGAGCTCATATTAAAATCCCAAACTCAATTTCATTACCTTCTGGCTCCACTACTTCACACATGAGTCAGGAGATTCAAGAGGGGAAAAAAAAAAGCATGGGAAGGAAACATTCCTGCATTCAATCTGTCAGTACTGAATTCTCTACCCTGCCTGAGCAGTTTTCCAACACATGGAGATTCCAAACTCAACGGTGATCTGTCTTACCTTTGCTGACCATACTGCATCACTCGGGGTCAAGCCCCGCTCTTCATCTCCCTCAGTTTTGCTTCCTGATTTGCCTGCAGTGCCTGAGGCATCCTTTGAGTGAGCAAAAGGATCTAAATGCTTTGACTGAATTCTTCCTCCTCTGGCTCTATAATCAGCCAGCATTCTACCCAAGCTCTGGCTATCACCCAGATGCTCGGCAATCCTGGTGCTCACTAGCTCATGTGAAGGCAAGACTTGAATAGACTTGGCCTGAACACTTCCATTCATGCCCTGAAGTCCAGAGAGATCCCTAAGCAGCTGTTTCTTCCTCCTGCTTTCCATTTCTTTCACCTCCTTATTGAGGAGAGGAGACCAATAAATCTGCTCTGGAAAATAATCTCGAGTTGAGCACCTCATCCCCTTCTCAGTTAAAAGAAAAGGTTCCCGGAATGTGATGACTGGAGAGATACAGAGGATCACATCTTTTAATTCCTGTTTAAATGCTAGAGAATAAGTCTTTCTCTTATCTTCCGAGGAGGTGACTTCCTCAGTAACATACAGCCCAGTGTCATCTTGAAGAGGGTCTCGAAAGGCTCTCATCTGGCATTTGGGATCCTGTTGGTCATCTGTCTGCTGCACAGTCTCCAGCTGTCCATTGTCTACAGCATCCTCCTGGTTCACATGGAGCGGCAACAATGATTCTGGTACCAATTCAAAGAGAGCACATGGGATACCAGCTGGGCAAGTGGGTGCTGTGTAGTCTTGAAGCTTCAAAGAGGCAACTCCCTGTGGTACACTTTTACTTTCCTGCTCCACTTTTTCAAGCATAATCCTTGATTCTGACAAAGTGCTATCGTCAGAGGACAAAGATTCAGGAAGGTCCTCAGCATCCCGGGGCAGGAAGCTGCCACTGTACTGCTCCTGAACAGCCTCTTCCCCCTGGCCCTCAATCAAACAATGGAATGAAGGACTCTGCATTAGCATGGGCGGCATAGCAAACTCATCCATGAGGAAGGAGATTTCTAGTTGAGAATGATAAGCCACACAGATCATAAATATCAGGATCTCCTTAACTCGAGTCAGTTCATAGTCAGACCCTCCTCTGAGCTTAACTGTGCAGCCTAGGTGCTGTGGACAGCCTTCAAAAAACATCAGTGTTTTGGTTTGTTCTGCAAATAAACAAACACAAGTTAAGAGGCTTAGGTGACAATCCAGAAAAGCCAGGGAGAATTCACTGTCTGACACGCACACAAAAGTAAACTCTTAGAGGATTAAGTTGTCCACCTTCACTTTAAACACTGCTAATAGATACTAATACTTCCTAATAAGTAAACACTGCAATGTTGAACTAGGAGTTCTTTCATTTCCTAAGGTCTCCAAGCTCAAGTCAATCTATACAGAAGATGACTCACCATTAGGCAACTGAAATATCTGCATATAAAATTTGTGGCAAGTGCCCAGGCGTGGTTTTGTGAGCAGCTGGTCCATTGACACCACTAAATCACCTTGGGTCATCCGACTGATTCGTTCCAAAACTTGCTACGACACAAGAACACATAGTGTTACAAAACTAAATAGAAATAGAAATCTAAGTGAACACTTACTTGCTTAGTAATGAACATGTGGCCACAAAACAAACCATTCTCATGTCGATATTATCAATAGACAGACTAGGCAAGGTGGCACACTTATTTAATCTCGGCACTTGGGAGGCAGAGATTAGAGAATTGGCACAAATTTATAGAACTTCCAAGCCTGCCAGGGTTACAATGGAAATCTTGACTTTTTTTTTTAAAGCATTTGGACATCAGGCATTAGCCTAAGATTCTGTGGAATATATGCTCCAGGGAATGGGAGGGAGAAAGGGGTAAGCACCTGGAGAGGGGGAGGGAAGGAGTGAAAAGAAGGATGGAAGGGGGGGAGAATGGAATGGGTGACAATGAGGGAAGGGAGGGGGGAGGGAGAGGACAGAGTACCTACTGATTGAGCTTGTATGATTAGAAAAAAATAAAATGTGGGAAAAATTTTAATTAAAAAAAAGATTCTGTGGAATAACGAACAAATTTCTAGAAGTATCCTCTATTCTACAGAGGGTAAGCTTTTAAAAGAAATGTAAACACCAACAAATATTTGCCGATGAACCATTGTGGACTCATATACACAGTAACTATTACATAATCAATTACATTTTTTTTCCAATGTAATACTCTGCAATCTTTTTTTTAACATTTTTTATTATTATTTCCGCTCATACAAACTTAATAGGTACACCAGTTCCCTCCCTCCCTCCTCCTCCCCCTGAACCCCCTGCTCCCCCTCCCCTCACCCCTCCCTCCTCATCCTCCAGTGCCTCCCCCCCCTAATCTCTGGAGAATCCTTTAATGTTCATGCCAGACTCTCCTCTGGGCCCTCCTCTCTGATGACGTACAAGGACCCAGTGGCTTTTCCCTGAACCCTTTCCTGTGTTCCCCTTAAGCATAGGAACACTACTATGGCTGTCAATTCCTTGCCTCCAAGGACCTTGGTGCCTTTAGCAAATGCTAGACTTTGTGGAGTCAATAGTGTGTGGGACATTCTGCAATCTTAATAATGAAGTAACTACCTGGTACCTGTAACCTACTTTCTTTTTTTTTTTTTTTTTAAACACTTTTTTTTTATTATTATTATTTATTCAACTGTGCGTGTGTGTGTGTGTGTGTGTGTGTGTGTAGAACCATGGACGAATTCGCGAACCACCATGGACGCCTCCACCTCCTTCTGCCCCGGGATTCACAGGCTCCGCCCTACCAGGACCAGAAGCGCAGGCCGCCCCCGCTTCTGCCCGGCGTCTATACGTGGGATCTGGGATCCGAACTCAGGACCTTCCACCTGCAAGGCAGAGGCTTAACCCCTGAGCTACCTCTCCAGCCCCTGTAACCTACTTTCAACATGTGATACATCAAAGAAATGCTGCATACCTAGCATAAATGAATATTAATTAGTAATTAGTGTTTTTCTTTTAAGTGAATAAAGAGGAAAAAAAATGAGAATACTCACTGACTTTACGTTAATGACCAGAGTAATACCATGTTCCAGCAGCATGTCCTGTGCTATCCGAGAAACTGTTTTCTCAACTAGAACCAATGTGGGTCGAACGTCAACTATTCGCTGAACATAATTTTTCAAGAATTCCCTTTCCTAAGTAAGATTAAATCACAAATATTAAATCTGGTACAATTCAAGATTTAGGTGTATTAAATAGTAGGATAGTATGATTATTAATATTAATTCTGTCTAAATTTTCTCATTCACAAATAAGTCTGTAACAAATTCAAACATGCCAAGCATTTTAATCACAATTCTAATCTATATTACTCTTAAAAATCTATTCTCCAACTAATTTTACTTTGACTTTTCAATCTTTAGTAACTTCTAATATGCTGTGGCTGCAGTTCAGTGGTAGAGCACTTGCCAAACATGCTCAAAGTCCTGGTCTGACCCTTAGCCACACATCAAACAAAAAAGTGTGTGAGAGACCAATAAAAGTAAAAAATCTAATTAGCTAAATCTCAAAGGATTTTAAACTAGATATTTTTAAAATATTTTTAATTTTGTGTGTGTATGTATGTGCACTTGTGTGTCCCTCTGGAGGACCAAGGGTGACTTGTGGAATCATCCTGGATTGCTTCTACCTCCTTTTTGCTTCGCTCTAGGATTTCCCAAGCTCCATCCACCAGGGCCAGAAGTGTAGGCTGCTACAGTTATCATCTGGTGTTTTTAACGTAGGAGACAGAGCCTTAACCTCTGAGTCATCTCTTCAGCCCTCAACTAGATTTTTAAGCAGAAAAAAAATCATCTAATCTTGTAATTTGCCACAGTGCAAGCAGTTTCTAAGTGTTTTTAGCATGATTATGAATTCCTTCTTTTTCATTCTAGACCTACCAGAATATCTCTTCTAAGTATTAAACAAACACCTCTCCAACAGATGCTATCAGCTACTTTCTAACTTCAGTATCCTAAAAGGTCATATCTGCCTAAAATAGATATAGCTAAAGTTCTAAAACATAATACTTATTACAATTTCACCTCAACAAAGGCTTCATTCCAGAGCATTATAAACAAAGGTAAGACAACACAAGCCATTAACTGCTTGATAATCTTCTGGGCTCCAGAAGAAATGAAAGGAACCATATTTGTGGTTACTTCTACTCTATATGACCAAGCATTTCTCGAAAAGGACTGTAGGGTGGGAGGAGAGGGGAGGGAGGGAGGGCGCTGCTGGCTAGGAGATGGCTGGGTAGGTAAAGTACTAGCTGCACAAATACAAAGATCTGAGTTTGGACCCCCCCCTAATATATAGAGTTCTAGCACTGAAGGTGCAGATAGGCAGATCCCCGAGGTTCACCAGAAAATTGGTCTACTAATGTAAGCTCCAGGTTCAGTGAGACTCTGCCTCAAAAATTAAGGTGAAAATCAATAAAAGAAAACATCTGACAAAGACCTCTGATTTCTGTATGTGTATTCAAGGATACACACTCCCACACGTGTACATACACATACACTATGCACACACTGTACTAATGTTCATAGCCAGTAGCAATACACAGCATAACTCGATATGTTCCTGAAGTGTTGTGAAATACATCCTTATTGTCTTCTGTTTTGCTGAGAGAAATTATACATTTGCATAGTGATACATGTCTATAATTCAGGGGCTAAAGCAGGAAGATTGTGGGATTGAGGCAAATCTGGCTTTATTAACAAGACTCTGGTCTCAAAACAAACAAAAATTAGAAATTGTGGGGCTAGAGAGATGGCTCAGGGTTTAATTAAGACTTTTTGAGTTGGGATCCCAGGTCCCACATAAAAACATCAGGCAGAACCAGAGAAGGCCTGCACTTCCGGCCCTGGTGGGAAGAGCCTGAGAAATCCCAACAAGAAGCAAAAAGGAAATAGAAGCAATCCAGAAGCAATGATTCCCGAAGTCACCCTTGGTACTCCAAAGGGACTCATAGTGCCTTCTGATACACATGTGCATGGGCGCATGTACACACATACATGCACACACACATACACACACATGCACATGCATGGCTTGTATGCATAAAGTTAAAAAAAGAAATTGTGCAGCCTTAAATTCCTTATATATTAATAAAAATGAATTTTCCTGAAAGATATTAGCTTCTTAAACTGCTTACTAAATTTTAATTTAATGGTACTTAAAATTTTACTTGTACAGCTTCAATAAGATTAAAAACTTTTTAGTTAAGCATAGTAACACTTGTGTATAATCCTAGCATTTAGGAAGCTGAAGAATATTGTTAAGTTCCAAGCCATCCTGGGTTATATAAAAAGGCTCCGTAAATAAATAAATAGATAGATAGATAGATAGATAGATAGATAGATAGATAGATAGATAGATAGATTTACAGTTCTGTGCTGGTCGAGGACTGGCAATAAATTTCTATGCCTATACATAGTGCATTATATTACAATAAAAAGTGGGCATCGTTGGAGCTCAGGCAGGAAAACATTCCAGGTGCTGTGGCACAAGCACAGACTTGGAGGATTTAGGATGTATAGATCAAAGTAAGAGGGAAGAACAGACACCAGGCCCCTGGTTCAATCCCCAGCACCAAAAACAAAACAAAACATTTTAAAAACTTGGCATCAAAGTAGCTTTGATTCTATAAACAATAATAACTGAGTTTCCACTCATTTCCTAAGTCTCCATTGAAAAGTCATGCTATGTCAGAACTGGCATAGATCCACATAAAACCTTTCATTTTTACTGATAATAGCTGAATTCCGAAGAAGAGTTCCAGGAAAAACTTCACTAAGTAATCCATAGAATTTCGAAAACCATTATACCTTTAACCAGAACCTGATTTGCTTGTGGGTACTTACGAAATAAAGTACCAAAATGATTATTCCTACCATTCTTAGAAAAATGTGACTACCTATGAATTTTCAAGTGATACCTTACCTAAAGTATTTCTAGAACTGAATATAAGTGTTTCCCTGACATTTATGTCCTAAAAATCTCTCATTTTGAATGACCACAAACTAAAATTAATACCACTTATGGGGGTAGGGGAAGAAGGACTTTAGAGAAAGAAAAAAAAACACAACTTAAAATCTGTACAACTTTATACCATAGCACTAACTAAATTAATAATTGGCACAGCCTGGACAGATAGTTCAGCATGACTAGAGGAAGCCTTGGGGAGAATTCCCAGAGCTGGGGAAAGCCCAGAAAGCATTCTTAAAACATTGCTGAAACTCTTATCCGGGAAGTATCCAAGCTGGGTTCTTTGCCTTCCAAATAAGGATTATATATATAATCTTATTGAAGCTATGCTTGGATCCTTGCTTAGGAAAAACAGAAGGAAAACAACACAACTTCTGTTCAGGATTACTTCTCCTGTTTGCAACTACATACAAGCTAATTTGCATAATAGAAATGAGGTTAAGTGGAAAGATTACAAATGGGAGGGCTTGAGTGAAGTTAGAAAAGCTCTCTCAGTAAATCAATGACCCAAGTAGGGAAAGGAAACAAATCAGTATTTGGATTTTCACTTTTTTTCCCCATTATAATCCTAGTCATGTGTTCCTTTTAACACTTTGAAAACTCTGAAAATAAGTGACAGAGATTTTGCTAAGTTCTTATTTTTAAAGTATAATACATGAAGATGTCTTTTACAATCCATTTTTAAAATACAACATGCTTCAAAAAATTATATATAGAAAGCAACTCAGTACATAAACATCCCTTTAAAGTACTGCTTTAGAAGGAAGTTCTTACCTGGAGCACAATAGGATCAATGCAAGTAAACTTGGTTTCTTCTCTATACAAGTATTCAATGGAACACTTCAACAGAAGAATTTTGGGGTTTTTAATACAAGAATTCATCTATTAAAAAAAGCAAGTCTGTTAAAGGTTTCTACTCATGAATCACATGTAATCATAACTTTACTCAATTCCAACCAGCTTAAATAAAGTATCTTACTATACTAGTATTTTCAAACTCTCATTTAGTTTATATATTTTTACAACTCCATAACCAGATGCATTTATAGTCAATATGTTTATGAGCTAACCTTATGAAAGTCTGTTAGCAGCTATTCCTAGTTTAATCCACTCTCTATACTAGGTTCATCTATTACCCTAAACCCTTTATTATGCTTTTAAAAACCATAATGTTCTAAGAAGTAACACGCTCTACCAGAATCAGGCCAACCTAATTTCTCCCCATCCTAAGGCTTTGGGAACCACATAGAAGAGATGGTGAGATTGTAAGAACCTAAAGACATTCCACTCAAGGCAGACTACTGCATCTAGGAACTCGCTACATTGAGACTTGTCCTTACCAGACCTGCATAATGAATGGCATACCAGCATGCCCTCATAGGCTACCTAGGAACACAGGAAAGATAAGAACATATAGTGGAACCTTGGGGACTAAAGCTGGATGAGTGAAGAGTAATGTCCTTATCAGTGGGGTGGCCTAAAGAGAGACAACTTGGTATGCTACAAGAGGCCTGAACCCCCACAAGAGTAGACAAGCCAGAGGGACATAGAAGCAAACAGGCAGGAGGGTGGGAAGGCATAGGAGGGATTGATGAAGGGATGGGAAGGAGGGACGATGGAGGGAAGCAGGGATAAGTACTCGATATGCTTATAAAAGTAGAAAAATAAAATTAAATTTAAAAAAGAAGTAAGTAACATGATCTAGACACATGCCAGGGCAGGGAAAAAAGAGTGACCTTATAGGTAAGCTATTTCACAAACTCTGGGTCAGCAACTCTAAATTGTATTTTAGCCTTTCTAAACCTCAAAAGGAGCAGAAAAAGAGAATTTAAATGTTGTTTGAACGTATTTCTAATAGAACAAATTTCCAAACAATCTTAAGTTACAAGCTAAATTGGACAGAAGTTAAGGAGAAAACCTTAAAGTACTTCCAAAACCAGAAAATCAAACAAAACACCCCAAACATGCAACTAGAGCCACAAGCAGAATGGTCAAGTCCTGCCCTCGAGGCTTCAGACTGGCCAAGTTCATAAAGCCCAAAAAGGCCAACAGTTCTGACAACAATGACTAACTCAGGAAATACAGTCAGGACTCTTTTAGCAACTGCAAATTAAAGACCATCTCTCAATGTCTCCAGTGCATCAAACCAGCAACTCTTTTGTATATTTCTACCATTCCCACATATGATTTTCTTCAACTCTTGAGAACATATAACATTTACCTCTTAAATCAATGCATGTCATTTACCTCTTAAATCAATGAATGTCATTTAAGTTGGTTTATGTTATACTTTAAAAGGATACTGTACTGTTTTAATAAGACTGTAAGGAAATACTAACTAATTTTGGACCATTACCATCGAATAACATTGAATACCAACATACTTTCATTCATAAATGTTCATTGGTGATTTTTCTAAAGGCTTAATGCACAAGTCAGTCTCCATAGCCACCATTTCCATGGATTTAACCCTCTGCAGGTAGAAAATACCAGCAAAATGGAGTGGGGAACAGGGGGATGACACACTGTATGACCTAAGCATGTACAAATTATTTTTTCTGTCGTTATTATTAAGGCCTAAATACTGCATAATGTAACTTTTAAACCGTAGTAGCTATTCTAAGTCATTTAGAGATGATTTTAAGTCTACAGAAGAATATTTGTAGGTTATATTCAAATACTACACCATTTTATATAGGGAGCTTGAACATACTAGGATTTCAGCATCCCAGTGAGGCCTGGAAACCAAGAGCTGCAGCAACTCAGAGATTGTTGCATTACTCTACACTTAGAAAAGAATGAAGACAATCTTGTAGTTCATCCATCTAGTTATTCAAATTGGCTTTACTGCAACAAAATCAGTGTCCCCAATAGTAAAGCCAGGTTTCCCTAGTTTTAGAAGTGTCTTTGACTGCTATAAAGTAGAGGAAGACCTGAGAACACTGCCACAGATCATGGGTTTCTTGAAATGTGAGGACAACAAATGACACTGCAAACATCTGTAGTGTTGGCTTTAGAGGCAACACCACCATTCCTCTCCCCCACTCCACATTCATCTCTCTCCTAATCCCAATGAACATTTAGGAAAACTTAGGGATTCACATATTTAACAATTCAGAAGTTCAAGGCCCTTAGTGGGATCAAAGCCTTTCCCTGCTTCCTGCAGCCTCTTCTTACCCTTCACCATTTTGTACCTGTACTAATTAGATATATAGGTATAAACTGAACAACTGAAGGCTGAGCTCTGGACATATCTTTGTAGAATAGCTGAAGCAATCTCTGAGCACAGTGCACCCTGAATGCCCCCATACCCCTGCCACAAGGGATGGAAAGCCGCAGGTCCCCAGAAGGGCCCCAGCCTTCCTTAAATACCAGTCTGGCCCCACCCTAGATGTTAGCCCTGCCTAAGCCCAAGGCATACATCCAGAACACCCAAGGGATGAGGGAGAGGGGAAGGGGGGCTCAGCATCCCAGCCACCCGGTAACCTGGGAACTACCTACAGAAGAGCACCTAAGTGATGTGGAAGACTCAACCCATGATGGGTAAAACCTAGGGAGACAGGCAGGTAAGATGGAGGGAGTGGTTCAGTAAGCTGGCACTCTTCAGTTACTTTTACAGACTCACAGTCTAGCAAGTGAGGTTTGCCATTCTCTCAGCAATCCCTGTGAATATGGTGTGGCCAGTTCCCTTGGTTCCTGGTGTCAGTATAAACTCTCTTGTGAAGCTGGATTATGAAATATAACCAGAACCATAAGCAAGAATAAACTTCCCTTGCTCCCTGAAATTGTTTAGTTCTGGATTTATTTGCAACGTGCAGATAAACTGCAACAATACCTTAGCTCAGAGATTCCCTAATACCCAAGGTTACTTAATCTCCACCTTTGTGCTGGAACTAGGAAGAGGGCTCAGTGTTGACGGTAGAGCTACAGTAGGTGAGAAGCACAAGAGAGTAACGGTGATGCTCTGCGCTAGGGTAGATCATTTTAGAAAGCCAACTCATCTCAAAGACTCTTAAAGAAACCCTCCCTACAGGCAAAGTCTAGGAGAAATGAAACCAGTTATCAGTATGTAAGCTGACCTTCCCTTCTCCTTCCTCTGTCTGACAAATTCCCATTACTCCAATTCCAAACCTTCATCATCAGCTTTAGAAGACAGTCTCTCAACCTCCAAATTTTCACCTCCATGGAAGATATAGTTAGGTGCCTGCTGCTCAATATCCGTTCGATTAAAACATTCCATTTTGCTACCTAAGCCATGGTTCACCACATTTCAGTGCTGACTGAATCACCTTACCTTTTTATGTGCAATGTTCTTGGTACAGACAAAGCCATTGATTACCACAGAATCAAATTTCTTTCCACCTGGGATCTAATGGAACAATTAGAAAACAGTGAAATTCCATGATAAATTCTTAGAATCTAGTCAAATAGATATTTCTTTGGAACTTTGAACTGTAATATCATCAAATAAAGGCAAAAAGTTCTAGAACATAGTTAACTTCATCGAATGATTAATGGTCTTAGCATGGTTTCCTGTTTTCTTATCCCAATCTAATAGCTGGTAACCTACAATGCTTACTGACAAAACAAACTGGTGCCTCTGATACTATTTTTAAAGTTAAGTATTACAGGTAGAAAATATACAGGACTCTAGTACTATCTAATTAAAGCAATTACCCACTACTTTTCCTCAGAACAGAGGCAAGCTCTCATAACTGACAAGTCAGGAGGAAGCAGTAAAAAGAAACTATTTGTTTGGGTTCTCAACTAATCATACATCCTATTTACCCTTTCCACCTGCCTCTCACTTCCTAGGAGTGTCTCCCACGATTTCAAATTGCATTGCTAATATAGCAGAGAGCAAAACCTACTACTAATCACTGAGCAACCTTGGGAGATTGACTCCTTTTAGACACCTATTAAGAGACCAATTGCCATCAGGCCTATCTCATCAGTCCCTAACATTAGAAGAGCATTAATTAGCAGAGCTCACCTTTTTGATGTGGACAAACTGACGGATATCCATGTCATCATCCTGGTGCTTGACATCAGGTCGGACCGTCTGCACAACCTGACAGACTAGTGATACGATGATGTCCCTCCAAGAGGGTGACAGTGAGTCATTGTGAAGCAACTGCTGGAGTAGTGCCATCATGTGGTTATGATTAGCTGAACTACATACAAAACATAATAAAAACAAGTTTGCATAGCTAATATAATGATGAAGACACAACAGCAGTCTGCAAAGAAGCATTCCAATTACAGTTCACTGATAAGGCTTTCTATGTTAATTTTATTCTTTCAGTGTATCTTTAGCCTAATGATTTTATACATAAATGAAATTTATAAATCTCCTTTAAATTGCTGAAATTAAACAACACAGAAATTAAAATAAAGACAAACAAGTAGATTGGCACTGTTTTATAAATTTCATGAGAAGTCAGAATATATCAGAATAATATTTTTATTTTTATATTTTCAATTTTGTAAGGAATAATTATGCATATGCTCAAGTCACTGGAGACTACAATCATGAAAGTGAAAAAATGAAAAACTACTGCCTTACAGCAACCTCTCCATGGCTTGCTTCTCGCCATTCTCCTCCCGGAGGAGCTCCAGATTGTTATGATGCCAGCCCAACGGGGTGAAAGGCAGCTCCTTGGATTTTTCCTCTACCCGACGATTAAATAAAGACTCTAAGTACAAAATAGTAAGTTATTACTTTATCATCGTGCTTTTTAATCATCAGACCATTGACTTACAAACTACAAATTTCTCAAGTTGGTCAACATAAATTATTCCTATAAAATGGCAAAGACCTACAATCAATATGTAATACATAATTAAGGGACATAATATGATAATACATACATATGCAAATACATTAAAAATAAATCAGCAAGGTTTGAGGTACAAAACTTGCCTAACATGTGTGAAACTCAGCATGGTAGGATAAAACAGAAACAACTATCATCAGGCAAAATCTAATCCAGAACTATGAATAGCAACTTGATTTAAATAACAAAGACTCTGAAGTCAATAATGTAAACATGGCTTCTGAAAAATAAATGATGTTTCTGCACTATACTTTTATCTATTCTGGAATTCATTTAAAAATGAGTGCTAATTGTCCCTACAAAGTCACAAACTGAAATCTGAATGGGGCAGGTTAATTAACAAATGAACTGGGGGTTGGGGGGGGAGGGAGGGAGGGAGGGAACTGGTCTACCTATTAAGTTTGTATGAGCGGAAATAATAAAAAATGTATTAAAAAAATGAACTATAGACTCCAAGCTTTTAGGAGACAAGCTCTGAGCAGATACCACGAGGCCCACATGGTGATGTAGGTCTCTTCATCAACCGCACAATATTGGAAAGTGGTACTGGTACAGAGATATTAAAACATAATCCTAACAAAATGGATTCAAGAATACACCCTAAAAACATACTGAAGGATAGTTTTAAAAAAATACATAAAATCTTGCAAAATGTTTAAATTTTTAAAAAGGTGAAAAATAGATAAAATGTCATAAACAGTGAGGTTTTTGAAAAACAGACTCACTAAAACATTAATGAATTATATGATCTTGAATAAATGAAAAGAGACTAAAAATCCTTCAAAAATTTTCAAACACTTCCTCTTTTCAAACAAACCAACTGAAGAAAACAATTCCACTACAGTTCAGCAAACAACATAGTAAATCATGTGTCATGGTTTATGAGGTCCAGGACTGGCTTTTTAATTACATAAACTTCTAGGTGAACCAGATATTTAAAAAGGTGAATTTAGAAAGCCAGCCAAATTAAAAGAACAGAAGCTTTCCTTGATCCAAGTAATCTCACCTTCTCTTCTACATACACCCCCAGAGCAAAGACCCTGGGAAGAATACCTTTTTTCCCTTTTTCTAACGCCTAAGCTTTAGAGTAGTGCATACTAAGCAGGTATGCCTTTACTCCCCAGTATACCGAGTAATGCAGATATGAAGAAACTTATATTCTTCTACACTTATGTGCCAAAGAAGTGATTAGTTGATTTAGTCTTTTATTCCCTTCTTCATTTAAATTTCCAAGTCTACATGGAAAACCAGACCTTGAGTGGAGATCTGCCTTTGAGTTTTTTGACAAAGATGATAATCTTCGATGACATGTATATAAATATTTACCATTATATTTATGATGTGGGAAAATACAAACTACTTTTGTATATAAAAATACAAACTACCACTGGGTCCTTGTACGTCATCGGAGAGGAGGGCCCAGAGGAAAATCAGACATGCACAAGAAAGGACTCTCTGGGAACTGGGGCGGGAGGCACTGGGGGATGGGGAGGGAGAGAGGTGGGGAGGAGGAGCAGGAGGTACGGGGGGGGGGAGGAGGAGGAAGGGAGGGAACTGTGTACCTAATAAGTTTGTATGAGCTGAAATAAAAAAAAAAAAAAAAGAGAAGGCATTCTGAGGAGGTGAGTTCTCGGAAACACAGGACTCACAACAGAAATTAACGAAGTCTGTATTAAGTGCTAATATAAGTCAAAGAAAGACATGTTGATACTGCTTTCCTAAGGAGATGACTGTGTAAAGATATGACCAAAGTTCTGGGGGGAAAAGAGATTAAAAACAATCTTAATGAGAAAAAAAAAATACAAACTATTGCCTTTAAAAGAAAGAAATTCAAATTTTATTTTAAAATTTTTAATCAATTACTTATGAGGCCAAAGACTTCCTCTCGAATCAAGTCCAAGGTTATATTCCTATACTCGATTGTTTCACATATTTACACTGTGTTCCTATCTCACTAAAATATTCTTCCAGCATCTTCTTTATGTCAATTAACATTCTAAACCCTATGTATACCCTCATAAGACAGACATCATCCCAACTACAACTGCTAATAAAATTACCTTTGATGAAAGCGTCACTTATTGAGAGCTGCTGTCCTCCAGTGTCAGAAATCAAATACTCTGCATATCAGGAAGAGAGCACAGAGGAGGAAGGAAAGACATGTGATTACAAAATGCAGCGTAATTACACAGCAAACACGCCCACACACAACCCTGGGTGATTCACATGAAACTCATCACTGCCCAGTGAATTCAAGCATTTTAATTGAAATGCTTCTTTAGACTCATTTTATACACTTTATACTAAGCTCTTTTTGACAGTTAAATTGGTAACAACAGACTCATTAAACAGTTCATGTGGCTCAAATATCAGATTATCTTTAATATCATTTTTCAAGTGATAATTTCAGTAACAAAGCTGAACCAATTTATAAAAACAAGATCTTTAGTAATTTGTATGACAAACAAAATATTACACAATTTTTCTCATATATAACTTCGTTATCTAACAAATAATGACTCTATATAGAGAATCACCTAAGGAAACAGTATTTTTAAATTTCAGAATATATGCAATAAAATAATTCACAAAACAGTGACACTGACAGAAATAAAAATATTTAGAATATTTTTGCTTTTGTTTTGAGCTTTCAGTTACAGCTTTTGGTTTTTAAAAAATTCTAACCAAACACTGGCAAGCTTTTGTCAGAGGTTTAATGCTGAACATACTCTGAATGTTCTTAAAATAGTAAACACTTTTCTTAGAAGTGAAACTTGATCTACTTCCCCTATAACTTTCCTCTAGGTGGGTAACCAAGTATAGCTCAGTTGTTCTTTCTATAAAGCCAATTAAAAATTTGTTTCTATACTTTCTGTGCAGAAATGGATAGTGCTCAATTTTATAAGTGCAACTAATGCATTGTTCATAACAAGTCGTCTTCTCACACTGAAGCTTGAATGAAAATCCAGAAATTATGAGCTTTCTCTAATACAAAAGGAAAGAATTGAAATATAAAAGGAAAGAAGAACTCAAATACGAAGAAAATGCTGAACACTACTATCCTCATAGATTCAATAACTGTTAAGGATTTGCTGTAAACATGATTTTTGCTTTTTTCCCCAAAAACAATCAAAGTTATACATATCACAACACCTTGTCACTAATCCATCAACATTCATCTCTTTAAAATAAGGATTTTCTCCTCCACAGTCACCACAGCACTACATACTAAAGAAACAAACAATATCTTCACATCACGGAATTGATCTACACTGAAATTTATCCAGCTGTTTGTATCCTTAAAACTGAAGATTTTAAAACCCATTCGTGGACTTTGTGCTCATGATACCTCTTCATTCTCTTTTCATCTATAACACATCTTCTATCTTTTCTCTTTTCCTGATAATGAGCTTTGAAAGAAGCCAGGTCAACTGTCCTTTGCCATGCCGGACAGTCAAAGCTGATCCACTGCTTCTTCACAGTGTGTTTAACTTGCTCCTCAGTCTCACATTTTCCATCACAGGAAAAAGATGGAGAAACCATGATTTTCACTTTCATTGTTGAGGTCTAGTTCCTAACTTTCTAAGAACAGTTCAAAAATCTTGCTTGAAACAAACACATGAATAATAATTTTAATTATACAACTCTCAAGACCAAAAGTGGAAAGTTAACCAAACCAGACATCATACTTTGCAAATTTTCTGAAAATAAAAATCTTTCTTACATAAGATAAAAAAAGCATGAACAATTAAAAGTACAAGTATCCGACAATTTCAAAAATCCAAATTTCCTCAGAGAAGATGGCAATTGATAAGAAAATATTTAATAAGGATTACCTTTCATGTCAATGGAAACATAAAAGCCAACCATTCCTATGTTATTTACTTAAAGGAATTGAAAACCAGAGACAGAAGAATTCTATTCTTCCATACAATTTTTAGGTTCTCTGGGAATCTTTACTTTCTAGTAGTCAATGATCATCCTAACTTCCACACAGAGCAAAAAGTTTTTTTATCATATTTTAACTTTATAAAACAAACAAAAAAAGAATAATTTTTGTTAATATACTGTAGCAGTTACTCCCTCTGTTGCTGTGAGACACACTGAGACTCAAGCAACTTAGAATGGGAAATTTATTCAGTTTATGGTTCGAGGGGAGATATAGTCCATTATGATAGAAAAGGTAGGCAGACGGAGAAGACTTAAGTCACATCTATCGGGGAGGCTATGAGAGCTAGCTTCAAACTTCAAGAGCCCAACGAACTGAAGCAGAGTAGGACTAACTAACCTCAAGGTCTACCTCCTGTGACATGCCTTCCTCTAGCAAGGCTCCACCCCCTAAAGTTGTTATGACCTTCCCCCCAAAAAACACATAAGCCTGTGGCAGACAACTCACCTTCAAGTCATGACATATACTAAAAGTCTGTAAGAGAACTGTGAAAGCAAATACATAGGTATATTAAAATATCTTTAAAGTTTGCATGTCATAGACTGCCAAGATTTTAAATGGCCAAAGAGGTCCATATATTTAATTTGTATACTCTCACTAAGTAAAGTATCATGATCATAAATTTTTAAATCTACTACATTTTCATTCCAGAGATTCGAGATTATTTAAAAAAAAAAAAAAAAACCTGTAAGAACTAAATCTCCTTAACCTCTCAGTCACTGCAGGCATCTGTCCTCAACAATCCTGACAGGTACACATTCAGACACAATCTGCCAATTCACGTGGCAAAACTCACTACTATTGATTACTGAACTCAGTCCTTTTGGACACAAAAATTAATATAATCTCTTTCGGGTACTCTTTGAATAATCTAAAGACAACAACATTAAGCTTTCATTTCTCCATTTTAAGTAGTCCAATTCTTCATTTATTCATTATATTTACAACTTTACTATATATAGGATAGTAAATAGTAGGAATGCGGAATTCTGCTAACCCAGCTCTAGTCACATCTCAGAACTGAACACAAAATGTTAAGTAGTCCCTGACCTCAGTCATTATACTGCTGTTAATGAAAATCATCATTGTATTAGGACAGGGAAGAAGGCAGCTTTGTCAAGTCAAACTAATGAGTATTAAGATAATAAAATGAGTCTTATTTTTTTCCATGTTCATTTACAGCACATAAAATTTATGTCCCTATCATATAAATTACTAAAATGGCTTTCTCCAGAGTATTTATAGTGAACATATGTCTCACTGTATTAAATTTCATCATCATCATCGTGTCAGTCTATTGCTGAAGAAAATGGAGATTTTTAAATTTTATTCTGGTATTTAATATGCTACCTATTCCTTCTAGATTTGAAAGAATACAGACCTAAAACAAGATACGATCAGCACGTTTTTAAAACTATATTTTAGTAGATATAACCAAAGTACATTATATGCACATAAGAAAATATCCCAATGAAACAGATTGCTTGAAACAATCAATAAGCACTAATGAAAACCACTGCAGAGACTAGGGAGATGGTTCAGTCTGGTAAAGTGCTCATACTAGCATGAGGACCTAAGTTCATATCCACAGTTTCCATGTTTAAAAAAAAAAGAAGAAAGAAACCTGTTACATGCCTGAGAGGAGGAAGGAGAAAAGAGGATGATCCCTGGGGCTTTGTAGGCCAACTAGTCTAAATGAATCAATAAGTTCCAAGTTCAATGAGCCTCAAGTTCTCCCTGTTTCAAAATTTAAAGTGCAAGTAAGATTGAGGATGACACCCCATCAACCACACACAACAAATACACATACAAAAATGCACGAAATACTGGAGGAAATTGACTACAAACAAACAAAGCCCCACAGAACAACTTAGGAAAATTCCCTTCTTCCTCCACTAACATCAAATTGACAATGAGCTTCTTAATCATTTGTAAAATCATTAAAACAAGCCAAAAGTCATGGCATTGCTAAACATATACATTCACCAAACATGCTTTTCATACAAAAAGTTCCCAGTGTGCAGAACACTGGCTTCCAAGGAGTAAAGAGAATGGGGAAGTGTCAGTCTAGGGTAGGAAGCTTCAGTTAGACAGGGAAATTAAGGTCAACTGTATAAGGTGATGACTGTAGTTAATAACAGTGCAGCAAACATTTCAATTGCTAAGGAAATAAGTTTCAAAGCTTCTTACAAACAAAAAATGAGAGACAACTAAAGTTACAAATATATTAACTAGTTTGATTGAATCATTTCTTTGTACAGATATAATGTGGCTTTATACCACATAAATGACTTTAATGTATGCATACATGAAAATCACAATGAAACCTATTATTCCATGTAATTAATGTGCATGGAGTGTTAAAAGATACAGACTACTGACAGACAAAGCCCTATAGCACAACTCAGAGCAGTCCATTCCTGCTTCAAACAAACTGATAATGATCATTTCAGTATCATGTACAACCATCATGACAAGCTACAAAATCACACTTCAAGACTGCGCTTTCAAACACTTTTTTTGTCATCTATGTCTACAAAACTGTTAAAGAACATTCAAATACCTAATTACCATCACAGAACACAGTATCTATCTGTCATAGTTTGAATATAAAACATCCTCCACAGGTCATGTATTTGAATTTTTAGTCCCCAACCGGTGGTGCTGTTTGAAAATGTATCACTGGAGTTGGGTCTTGGGGTTGGATAAACCCCCTTTCCCCTCTACTTCCTAATGGCTGTTCTAACATGAACCTGCCATGCCTTACAATACATGCCTCCCCCACAATAAACTGCATCTCCTTTGGAACCACAAGCCAAATAAAGACACCTTCTCCCTTAAGTCAGAATATTTATCACAGCAAAAAAGTAACCAGAACATTATCCTATCTCCAGATCTACCAACTTTTTAACCCCCTAAGAGGAACAGGGTTTTATTTCAAAATGACTTCAGTTAACCAAGTAGATACCCAACAATCCATTTCTAAACACCAAAGTTCACTAAACTTTCAACAGTCTTGCTGCCTCCCAATTTTACATCAAGAAAATTTGAAAAAAAAGAAATCATCTATCATTACAGTCATCTAGCCTATTTTGTACAGTTCTTCAAAGACAGCAAATCTGGCTCTATGATTACAGATGCAAATTCTTTAAAAAAAAAAAAAACTGGTCTAAACCTGTTGACAGTTATCTATATAACCAGGCATTCTCTATTTGTTCATCCTCTTAACCTTCATTTCCTTTTGACCATGTATGCTCTTTCCTGGTGAGATCGGTTTGGCAAAGAAATCATCTACTTAGCTAAATAACTTGCTTTCTAAGACAACTTGACTCTATTCTCAGATATCATTGACATTTTCTCCAATCTTTGTACAATCTGTAACTTGCTATCCTGTCCTTTTTTTACAAGTGTCAGCCCTCCTTCAGATTTGTCATATGACATTTGTTGATCATGACTTTTGCAGACAATTTTTTTAAGGTTTTCTATAAATGAAATTTCCAACATAAACATTCAGGAAACAGATGTCCTATGACAATATATATCCTACTGCTGACCCATCTGTAATTATGCTTAAAAACTCAATAGTCTCCATGTAACTGATAATTCATAGAAGTATCTGCGATAATTCATATAAGTGTCGAATATGTTTCACCATCCTTTCAAGTTCACTCAAATATTCTCTACAATTTCCCCTTCTCTGGATTCAGAATTACCATTACTATGCGTAACTTCTATTTACTGGTTGTCAGATCTCCTTCCCCACACTCTTTTCTAAGTTTCTTAATTTTACAAGTACATTTTCATTGTCATAACTCTTATTTAAATACTTCACTGTCTTGATAACAGATTATGCTGAGAAATGTGCTAAGGAAACATATATTTCAAGTTTATTAAAAGAGATCTTTACATTTTCAATTTTCTTATTATTTTTAGGTTAAAAGTAAAGATTAGCAAAGAATTAGGCAAGCATTTCAGAAGTGAAGAGACACTTCACTTTAGACAGGTTTTTAAAACTCAAACTTTGGACAAATGAAGAATTAAATGGTACATTTATTTTAAAGATTTTCATTATTGCATCACAATGGGCTCCAGAAACTACTGGTTTATACTTGCTTTGAACAGCTACCACATTAGGGATATGATTTGATTTGTTTCTAGTTATATCTGGTGATTTAAACTTCATCACCCATTCTTAAAAACAAACAATTCTTACATGTGTCTGGGTTACATACTGAAAATGATGTGGCTTATCTTTCCTTTTACATTAATTTTTAACATAGCTATATTATTTGTGTCAGAAGAATAAAGCATCAAATAAGAATTCATTTTATTATTAATATTTTAAAAACAAGTATAATGGACATATGTCAATAATTTCCCCCAATCCAAGTTCAAGCATCTAATAGACTTAGAGAGATTGTTACTGCAAAAGAGCACAAGCAAACAGACCTTACAATGCTGAATGAAGAAAGAGAAAAGAAAAGAGCAGAACATCCATGTTATAAATGCCAAGAAATGCCACCTTGGAAGTTGCACATTATGGGAACAGCAGTCAGATGTAGTTCCTTTTAAAGACTATAAGCTTTGAAAAGGGCATGGTGGTACTGAGGGAGAAAACAAGAAATAAAAGGAACCAACCAAAAAAAGCATGGGGAGGAAGTGTGGGGGCGGAGGGGAGGGGAATAAGAAAGTGTGGAAGGAACCAAACTCCAAATGCCTCAGCCTTATGGGACAGAGGAGGCCAGAAAGACAGGCTGGCACAAGATCCACAGGCCAGTTCTCCAGCCTGCTTGGATTCCAAGTGGTGACTACCTCCTACCTTTTTGGTCGGCAGGGTGAGGGGGCACATGTGGGTACTTGGAGGGCTTCTTGATATGGAAGTTCACGTTGTCCAGCTCCACGTTCAGGCTGATAGAAGCGGCTGAGTCACTGTCCACTGTGGACTGGAAACTGCTGACTGAGGTGCGCTTGCTAGGGCTGGCAGAATCTTTTAGTGATGGGAAAGGGAAAGAAATACAGGGAGAGGAGGGGAGTAAAAATGGGTTTTATCAGGATATTGGAGGAAAGGAGAAAAGTGATTTTTCAATATACAAGCCCAATGTGCAAAACCAAAATGGATACAGTATTTTCATGTACTTCTGTGTAAGCTTATTAAAATTTGAGCATGTTAAATTTAAAATCAAATTTTGAAATGAGGAAATATATTGGAAGTTCTGCACAGAGAAAGTCTGATACCACAGTGAAAAGGTGAGAAAGCTGTCTGCTGCGTTATTAGCTCAGAGTTATTTTTAAGCTGCTGCATACTAGAGACAAGGCAAAAACCAGAAATGTAAGTGTCTATCTAACAAGTTGGTCTTTTAAGAAAATACTGTATCTAAGACAAGGATTACTATCAGATGTTTACAATGAGTGCAAGTCATTAGTCATCACCAGAATTGTTTCAACTACGCAAACAAGATAATCATTTTATCATACAAACGCAGTGATGACTACAAAATTTGAAGCATCAAAAAGTCAAACTCACTAGCCAAATTATCGTCACCTTCTTCAGCAATCTGTTCTGTGTCACTGTCATCAAACTTGATGTCTTTAAACCAAGATGGTTCAGAATGTCCTTCCACGGAGTTCACTGAATCACTGTCTGGAGAAGGTGTCTCAGAAAACTCAGTACTCTGAAAGAATGAAAACAAAGCTAAAGACCCTCAGTGACAATAGAGTCACGCTACAGATTAGTCCACTTCTCTGTAACCAACAACAAATTTATAGAAAAACAACCAGATAACAAGACAGAGCTATAAAACAGCATCATACTGATAAGTTTCCTCTTAAAACTGTAGTAACTTCATTACTATAAGGCTTAGATAGCATTTTATGAATAAACCATTTTTGACATATTTTACAGTTTTACTTCAACCTGTAGTCATGAGTGAAAATAGTACAGAATTTAGTCTAGCCGTGGAAACTCCACAACATATTTTAGAAAATATTTGTATATCATACAGAATATGGGGTTGTCTTTTTTAATTATTGAATACCCAGTTTTAGTTCAAAGTTTAATTCATAAATTTTTTACAGTCTCATCATCGTGTATAGGTGGTAAGTAAAAATGTACATATTAAAGTATAAGATGTAAATATCTACATATTTACAAGTTTATATACATAATATACATATATACATATTCAAATTTATATACATAATACACAAGTTTTAAAAGTATATTTTTAAATTTCTATTTATGAGTAATTTCATCACCTTAAAATAAAAAAGACATTTGGCTTTGTGCCTTTGATATACAATTAAATAATCACAAAGAGTCAACACTTATTTCAACAGCTAACATTAAATTTTCAATCATTTTACTTTTTATACACACACACTTATTCCCTTTTAGTTCTAAAAGCACAAATACAATAAAACTAAAAAGGACAAAGTACTGCAATGCCACACCAAATTAATATAGTTCTTGCTTCTAATAGTAAGATTTCATCACTGTTACCTACTAAATTAAAAAATAGTATTAGGGTTTGTAATGGTTACTCTTAATTATTGCTGTGAGAGAGCACCCAAATCAATCAACTTAAGAAAGGAGGTTTATTCAGCTTCGGTTCCAAGAGGAAGGTAGTCTCTCAAAGCATGGCATGGCTCTGCAAGCTGTAATCACCGCATCTTGACTGAGAGCTGCAGACTACTGCTGCAAAGCAGACTTCTCCTGAGGTAGGTGGGACCACCACCTCAAGCCACCTTGTGACTCCTTCCAGTAAGGCTCCACCTTTCAAGGTGCCATGACCTTGCCAGACACATGAGACTGTGGGGGACACATTTCAAACCATGACATTCCACCCCTGGCCCCCACAGGCTCATTGCCATCTCATGTAAACCATACTCAGTCCAACTTTAAAAGTCTTCACAGACTACATCAGTAGTCCCAACAGTCCAAAACTCCAAAATCCAACACCTCCTGTAAAATCAAAAGACATACTTCCAACATACAATGGCACAGAATAAACATTCCCATTCCAAAAGGAAGAAATGGGGCATATTCAGGAAAGATTGGTCCATAACAAGACCAAAAACCAGCAGGACAAACTCCAAATCTGGTAGCTCCAAGTCCAACAGGTGAACCTCTTGTTGAAATCATCTTAGTTCCAAAGGGCTTTGGCTCCATCCCTCCAATGCAGCTGCCCATAGAATACGTTGCTCTCTTGAGCTGACTCCTCCCAGGGTATACAGCTCTCCTTGGCAGGTGTCCCACATTGTCTCTGGCATTTCTAACATCTTTACTTCTCAATGGCAAACCAGGCTTTAACTCCACAGCACAAACTGCCCTTCTTGGGCCTCTAAACTGCAGGCTTCTTGCCTCATGATGCCTGGATTCTGCCAATTTTTGAAATCTTGGAGGAGGACTCCATGATCTCCTCCCTCTTGCATCACTGATGCCTCTGAAACCAGAACCACGTGGACGACTTTGCCAAGATTGGCCCCCTTGAATCACAGCTGATTCTGCTTCTCCATGTTGACCATCTCTTTCACTCCTGGGCAGTTGCTTTGTAAGAGAAACCAACTCTTGCTTTGGAACTCCACCCTTTAGCTCCAGTCTTCTGAAAGGATTTGCATTCTTATGAGTGGGAGCCTTCCCTGAGGATCCTGCCCTCAAGCTAGGGCCTTTCCTATTATTCAAATTAAGAGCAGGCTTTGATTTACAAATGGAGCTAATCTCTTCAACAGCCATTTTGTTCTCTGCTTCTTCCTGGTTCAACTCTTTTGTATTTTTCATCATTGGATCTTACAGTTTTTGCTTCTTCTTGCCTGATTCTTTGCTCTTTTTCACAACTCTAAAGACATCTAAAAAGTAGCCATATCACATAGTCAAGACTACATTGCTTTGAAATTTCCTCCACCAAGCACTCCAGCTTAACATCAGGCAAACTTTCAGGATTAGGGCAAAACTTCACTAAACTCTCAGCCAACACATGGGTCCATGTGTCACTCGTCCAGTTGCAAACACAGTCTCTGTTCCCCTTTGGACCATCACAAGCTGGGCTTCCACTGCCTGCGTCTCTCACAGCATTGCTCTCCTCTGAGCTCTCATGAGAAAGGCCCCTTTGGCCCAACCGCCAAGACGCAAAGACTTTCTCAGCACAAAGTCCCAAAGTTCTCCGTATTTCTCCCAACAAACAGTTCCAAAGGCACGCTAGCCACATCACAGCATTGGCCATGCTTCTGGGTACCAACTTTTCTCAGCTTCACAAACAACTTCACTTTATGGTACCAGCTGTTCTTATCTCACAGCAATATCCCACTCACGGTACCAATTTCTGTAAAGGTTACTCTTAATTATTGCTATGAGAGAACACCCAAAGTCAATCAACTTAAGGAAGAAAGGGAGGTTTATTCAGCTTACGGATCCAGAGGGAAGGGACAGTCTCTCGAAGCAGAGGCGGCATGGCTGGCTGGCCAAAGCTGGAGGAGGCTAAGTCACCGCAGACATCCTGGAAGCTGAGAGCTGCAAGACTGCTTGCAGCAAAGGCAGACTTCTCCTGGAGGTAGGGTGGGACTCACCCACCTCAAGGCCCACCCTTGTGACTGCCTTCTTCCAGTAAGGCTCCACCTTTCAAGGTGCCATGACCTTGCCAGACACATGAGACTGTGGGGGACACATTTCAAACCATGACAGGGTTGGAACTGTAACTCAGTAGAAGACCTAGAATGCATAAGACCCTGAGGAGTTTGATTCCTAGAATTGCACACAAAAAACAGCTATCTTTTTTCAGACAGCAGGGCAAAGCATGTTAGAGAAAAAAAACTTTGGGTAATTCAAATACCTTTTAATCCCACCTCGAAACAAATATGCTACCTTCTCAACAGCAGTACTCACTGAAACATACCTGCAGAGGTCTGTACAGCGCATACTCATCCCTGAAAAGCTGGTCATGGTGACTAACACAATCCAGCCAACGTCCATCAACCATTGCTTGTCCAATTGCTATAGCTTGTGCCCTAAATCAAGACCAACAAAAGCGAAAGATTTAAAAGGTCAGTTGGAGTGACTGGGCAGGTACATGATAAACACTCCTCAATTGATTTATTTTCATTTCTAAGTTTGATGAATTGTGAGATAAGTGGTAAAATGGAGACATTTAACAAATTGAACTCTTCTAGATACCACAGTAAAGGAGCTGCTACCAGTAGGACAGTCCTTTAAAAAAAAAAAAAAAACTTTAACCACAGCAAGCATTTATTGAGTGCACATGCATCGATACACATCCTTAACGGAGTAAAAAGTTGAGAATAGCACGTGTACTCAAAGAGCTTGAAGTTTCAATGAGAGGATGACCAGTACTACAAATGAAGATATAACACATGAATGAAATGGCTATACCAAAATTCACTATGGGACATTTCAGAAACTCATAAAGCACTTGGCCTACATTACTTTCTTCCATACTCACATATTATTTATCATACTAAATATTTCCCCCACACTGGAATTAAGAGATCTAAGTCTAAAAGACACTGAGTAATTTGACTAAGGATACCAAACTAAAAAGAGAAATAGCCAAAATCAGAACCCAGAGATTCACTGTAAAACTGTTTCTTTCTCGGGGCTGGAGAGGTGGCTTAGGGGTTAAGCTCTGCCTTGCAAGCGGAAGGTCCTAAGTTCGGATCCTAGACCCCACGTAAAGATACCAGGCGGAAGTGGGGGCGGCCTGCATTTCTGGTCCTGGTAGAGCGAAGCCTGTGAATCCCAGGGCTGAGTAAACAAGGAGGAGGTGGAGGCGGTCCATGGTGGTTCCCGAATTTGCCCGTGATTCTATACACATACATACACACACATGCACACACACACAATTGAATAAAAATAAAAAATTTAAAAAAATAAAACTTTCTTTCTCTACTTGTCTATTTGTTTCTTCTTATAAGAACATCTGAGCAAATAACAAAAGCTGGGAGACACGTTTAAAGGCAACAGGTGCTACTTTTTATTCTTTACATTACATTTACATTATTTCTAAGACAGACTAGGACCATCCAGACATGGCTCATGGACTCAATTCTCAGCACAAGTCTAAATTAGAAAACAGCAGAAGAATCGTTAGACCTTAGTCTCTAGCTACATTCTTGCATCCTGCTTTACTAGAAGGCTCTGATGAAGAATTACTGCACATTCCTAGGGTATGTATATACATGTTCATGTATATGTGTACTTGTATATGCACATGATTTTGTGTCCATGTGTGTAGAGGACAAAGGTCAATGTCAGTTGTCTTCTTCAAACATTTTCTACCTTATTTTTTGAGGTGAGGTCTCTCAGTGAACCTGGAGCTTACCAATTCAGCTAGACTGTTGACCAGCAAGCATCTGGAATCCTCTCTCTCTCTCTCTTCCACTCTCTCTCTCTCAGGTGTGTGTGTGACTTCAGGAGTCATCCTGGATTGGTTCTATTTCCTTTCTGCTTTACTCTGTGATATCCCAGGTTTCAGTTTCCAGAATCGGAAGTAGAGCCTGCCACCATTTCTAGCTGTGTGTGTTTTCACATGGGATCTGTGATCTAAACTCAGGACCTTCTGCTTGCTCTCCAGAGGTTTAACCTGAGCCATCTCTTCTACCCGAATCCTCCTATTTCTGAATCTCCAACTTCATATGTGGGTCCTGGGTATCCAAACTCAGGTTGTCAGGCTTATGCAGCAAAGCCCTTTCCTAGCTGAGCCATCTGCTCAGCTCCTAAACTTAATGATATGTCGTGACCTCCTATTTGACTCTTTACAAATATTCTTAACAGATGGGAGGAAAGTTGATTAGCTAGTTCTCCCCAAGAATATAACCTTTTATTTTTAAATATATATCCTTATTAAAAATGAGTTTATAAATAATTTTGAAACCTCTTTCTTAAAAGTTAGAGTACCTTGTAGCAATGTGTCCATTTCGGATTAACCAATTGACTAATTCCTTTCCTACAATGCAGTTGGGATGTGTTCGTAGCCAGTAGCGGTGATCCTGAAACTCCATTCCACTGCTGTGATGGCAGATTTTTTTCCACAAATCCTTCAACTGAACACTGTCCTGCAATCACATTAAGAGCAAACAATTAGACCTGAAAGGGTGTTGCATGCCTTCTCAGATACTTTCCTACAATTCTGAAACTTATAAAAGGAACTCTGAATTTTGATTTATTTAATATAAAGGATGTATTATTGAATTTCCATTATAATTTTCCTCTTCAAAAGTACTCCTTTTTTCAGTCAATGGTACAGTAGTTAAGTGAAAATTACATTTTCTTTGGAGATTGGGCACGGAAAAAAGAGACAATGATGAAGTAAACTAGTGTAATTATAGTGACCCTAACATCACAGATTCTAAACATCCTCAGTACATTTTTCTAAAGAAAAGCTTCATTGAAGTATTTCCTGCTCAAGAAAATTTTCAATGTTGCTTAGCAATTACAGACTCGAATCTAAACTTGTAAGGAAAGACTTGAATTTATTGTGGTAGCCCCACTGGGTAGGCCCAAATAATTTATCATTCCACTGACCAAAGACTCCAACTTAAACTCTACCAAATAATGAAAATGCCTTGCTTAATCATAGCCTTATTCCCTTATCAGATCTTCAAATAAGATTCTTATGCCTTTTTGCCTAATCAAATCTATTCCATCCTTTGTAAAGTCCAGCTCAAGCCCTCTGGAAGTCTCTCCTAACCCTCTGACTACTAACAGCCCTCCTACTTTATGATTTTTTTGACACAATTTTATCACACATTTAACATTTCTATTATTAAAATATCACTTCTTTCACTATCAAGGTCTTCCCAGTGATCTCATTTCATCGTGTTGAATTATAAGCTTAAAAACAAAACTTTATTTTTCATTTCTTTGAATCACTTTCAGGAATAGGCACAGTATTTTACATATGCATGAACTAAAGAGAAAACTGTCTAATATAAACATAGAATTACATGTCTGAAAAGTTTTAATGTATATAAAAAACATATTTCAAATTTTAAATAAAGTGGAATCTAACCCTATGGTTGTCTTATTACATAGATATTCTGATTTTGCCAAATGATAGAAGTAAGGAAAGTATTAATACACTCACAGAAAGAAATTGAACTAATTTCTAAGGTGATTCTAGCAAAAAGTTAAATTATTTCCCGGTTTAATTCAAACAGTGACTTTAAAAAACAAAACAAAGCAGGCTCTCACTACATAGAGCAGATTGGCCTCAAACTTGCAATCCTCCTGCCTCAGCTTCCCCAACAGAATTGCAGGTGTGTGCCACCATGCCTGGTAGAGTATTTCACTTATATGTTTCTTTTATAAAACAATTCTTTATGCTCAAAACTAGCAACAGGTCAGATAATGGACTAGTACCAGAAGAATTTTGCGTTCATCCTCAGTGGTCTCTGTCCTAACATATGTTCTGTTAGCCTGGGGACTGACAGATGTCTCATATGAAGGCACCATGGGAGAGCCAGATCTATCGAGGGTCAGATTAGTAATGCTGGCTGATCTGGAAATAAACATAAAAATTACAATCACATTGTAAAATCTTCAACAGTGAATACAGTGACAGTGAAATTGATATTTCCATGCCATTACTAAGGGAACTCTTGAAAGTTGTGATGACAGTTACATATAATGCCATCCCTGGGGAAATCAGAGGAAGGATCCCTAGAAATAATGTATTTACAACTTCTATGAGAACTAAAATTACTTGTAAATAATTTTCAAGCAATTAGACCATTCACACATTGATAACATTTGAAAGGAAACAGTTATAAACTTATTAAGAGGCTCCATGTCTCCCTGAGAAACTATTGAGAATAGTTAATGCTAGATAGGGCACAAAGAATGATGCTTTCTCCTGGCATACTAACTGACTTATGATTCATGCTCTAGTAAGTGCTCAGGCATATGCCATCAAAGGCAACCCAGATGAAACTCAGGGGTCACACGTGTGCAAAGACATGAAGGAAGACTGGTAGGGAAGAAAGACTATAATAGGAGAAGGAAGAGTCATGAGATTGAGAATTAAGGTATGAAAATATACATTTACTGTATTCATGGATGAAACTAAAATAAAATTTTAAAATACTGGAAATCTATTTTTTCTAAAAAAAATGAAGAATGACATTGTACATAATCTTGCAATCAAGGTTAAAAAAATATGGTTACAGTTCAAATCCAGCTTACTACCTGCTTTGTACCGCTTAGTAGCTATGATTCAATCTTATAGCTAAATATTATAATCTAATAATAGGAAACACTCATCTTAAACACTACCTAAGTAAAATCCTATACCCCAAAAAGGAATTCTTTTTCTTCTCATAGTAGCTACATATTTTAAAAACTGACTTTAAGGGCTGGAGGGATGGCTCACGGGTTAAAACTCAGCCTTGCATGAGTTCAGATCCCAGGTAAAAAACGCCAGGCAGCAATGGTGGTGGCCTGCACTTCCAGCCCTGGTAGACGGAACTGAGAAATCCCAGAAAGAAGCAAAAAGGAGGTAGAAGCAATCCAGGATGATTTCTGAAGTCACCCTTGGTCTTCCACAAGGACACATAGTGCCCTCTGAAACATACACATACACACACACACACACACACACACACACACACACACACACACAATAAATAAAGTTTTTAAAAAACTGACTTTAAATATCATATATTTATTTTCTTCATACAAAATTAATGGAAATATTTCTTCTCATTATCTAAATATTCATATATAGTCTTAATTTTGCCTATGAGCACAATTATCACTTACAAGTAGGATATTAAAAACTTCAACAAGCTTTTATTTTAATATTGCTAGAAATTCAGTTAGTGTGAACCTAAAAAAAATTAAATCTAATTTTAGCATTAACAGAAAAGGTGAAAAGCAGAAATATCCATGCATTTAACACTATATAACTCTTTTTTTAATGAAACTTTCTTGTTTTACTTTTTCTTTAATTTTTTCAAATTTTTTTTATTTATTCAATTGTGCGTGTGTGTGTGTGTGTGTGTATGTTGTGTGTGTGTGTGTGTGTGTGTGTGTGTGTGTGTGTAGAACCACGGGCGAATTCAGGAACCACCATGGACTGCCTCCATCTCCTCCTTGTTTATTCTGCCCCGGGATTCACAGGCTCCGCCCTACAAGGACCAGAAACGCAGGTCCCCCACCCCCCCTGCTTCCGACCAGCGTCTATACATGGGGTCTAGGATCCAAACTCAGGACCTTCAGCCTGCAAGGCAGAGGCTTAATCCCTGAACCACCTCTCCAGCCCCTTAATACTATATATAACTCTTTTTTTTTTATTTCCACTCATACAAACTTAGCAGATACACCTGTCCCCCCCTCCAACTGCCTATCCCCCTGTGCCCCCCTCCCCTCCTCCTTCCCTCCCCATCCTCCAGTGCCTCCCCCTCCCATTCCCGGAGCATCCTTTAATGTGCATGCCAAACTCTCCTCTAGGTCCTCCTCTCCAATGAGATGCAAGGACCCAGTGGCATTTCCCAGAACCCTTTCCTGTGTTCCCGTTAAGCATAGGAACACTACTGTGGCTGTCAATCCCTTGCCTCCCAGGATCCTAGTGCCTTTAGCAAATGCTAGACTTTGTGGGATCAATAGTGAGTTGGACATTGAGCAGGGCATGTAAAGTCCAAATATGATTGCTTCGGCCCTAACTTGAACACTATATAATTCTTAAGAGCAATATATATATATTTTTTCTCAAAGCATTCTGTGGTGTATTACAGACTCCATTTTACAGATTTAAAAACTCAAGAATCAGAGATAAATCTGTCTAAGCTCTAGCAAAGATCTTAGGAGAAATATACATGCAGTGAAAACCTCAAGGGTTAGGGCTAGAGAGATGAAGGGGAGTGTCCCTATCAGTGGGTCTGCCCAAGGAAGGGCCACTTGGTCTGCCACATAGGCCTGAATCCCCCACTAGAGCAGACGATCCAATGGGAACCCTGGGACCCATAAAAGCAGACAGACAGGAAGGTGAGAAAGAGTGGGATGGATTGATGAAGGAAAGGAAGAGAGGGAGGGGGAAAGGAAGGAAACAGGGATAATTACTCAATATGCTTGTAAAACTAGGAAAAATTTTTAAAAAGAAATAAAAAAGGTTCTAAACTAAATATGACAAAAATTAAAAACAGCTTTAAAAAAAAGAAATTTGTTAAAGATTGAAATGCCATATGACCCTGCTATTCCACTTTTGGGAATAACCCCCCATACAGCAGAGGTTCACCTCTATAGCACAAGCACGACCATGTTCATAGCAGCACTGTTTACAATAGCAAAGTCATGGAATCAGCCCAAATGTCCAACAGTTGACAAGTGGATAAGGAAACTGTGGTACATCTATACAATGGAGTACTACTCAGCCATCAAAAATGATGAATTACTGGAATTTGCCGGGAAATGGATGTCATTAGAAACAATTATATTAACCGAAGTATCCCAGACCCAGAAAATTAAGCGCCGTATGTACTCCCTAATAGGTGGCTCCTAGTACCAAACCCACCCAGCCCACCTAGAGACAGTAATTGCAAGGATTATGAACAGGAGGGATGGGGTAGGAGGACCACACCAGAAACAAGGAGAGAAGGGACCATGTTACAGCAGGGAAAATAGGCCTCCACCAAGGACCCAAATAAGTAATGAGACATCTGATTAAGTTCACAGACTTTTGTTCCTGATCATTTACTACTGAGGGGGTGTGATCTCACCAGAAGAGGAGGGCATATATAGTCTGGCAGATAAAAAGTAACCATTTTGCAAATGGGTGATAGACCCCTCCCTTACTGTGGTTTCCCACTTTTATTACATCTACCTTTGAATGTGCTTTTATCACAAGACTCTAACAGCTTTTTGTCTCTGGCCAGGGGGTAACATACAATGCCCACCAGGATGGAGTGAAGGGCATTGCAGGAGCAGCAAAACTGCAAAAGAAAATCAACAAACCACAATCCAGAACTTCAGAGACTCTATATCAACCACCTAGAACTAGGCCAGCTTAGTCTCTCCCCATCCTGAAGCTCAGGGACATTTGCGGAAGAGGGGGCAGTAAGAGTGTAAGAGCAAAAGGATGGGAGGAGCAATGATATGTAAGATACTCTATACTAGTTAGGGCTGAAGCAGTCATAATTGGACTTTGCATGCCCTGCGCATTGTCCAACACACTGTTGACCTCACAAAGTCTAGCATCTGCTAAAGGCACCAAGATCCTTGGAGGCAAAGGATTGGCAGCCACAGCAGTGTTCCTATACCTAAGGGGAACACGGGAAAGGGTTCAGGGAAAGGCCACTGGGTCCTTGTACGTCATTGGAGAGGAGGGCCCAGAGGAAAATCAGACATGCACAAGAAAGGACTCTCTGGGAATTGGGGTGGGAGGCACTGGGGGATGGGGAGGGAGAGGGGTGGGGAGGGGGAGCAGGGGGTATGGGGGGAGGAGGAGGGAGGGAGGGAACTGGTGTACCTAATAAGTTTGTATGAGCTGAAATAAAAAAAGAAAAAGAAATTTGTCTAAACTAATAAATATAAATACCATTCAAAACTATGGATCTCAATTGAAAACTCAACCTCTGTGCTATATAAAAACAAAGCATTTAAAATATATAATTACTCACAGGTTTAGCAGAAATTAATTAATTGGTAATTGGAAAATACTGGCATCTGTCTGTAGTCATGTGTTTAAAAATAATCAGTTATTCACTTCTTGACATACTCTTTCAATGAAGGACTACCATTATGTCTTGTTCAATTAGTTTAAATCTCTTTCCAGTGAGTGCATTCATCCATGTATCCCGCTGCTCTAAAATTCTAACTATCTCTGCATGTATTCTAATACAGTGGCAATAAGAATAAAAGAAAATTCATTAACTTGGCTATCAAAAGTTCTAATAAATAAGTTGTGTCAAGGATATTGACTAAATTTATTTAGACATGGCATTTGTTATTGTTAACTAAACTGTACCTGTCCTAAATGCCTTCATCAATTTTAGCATTAATTCTGAGACCAGGCAGACACAGCATAAATTAGCACAGCTATCTCTGTGACTACACAGGGACACTGTAATCTGTCTTACCTTTTGAAAACTGTCTCCACTCCACATCACTCTGTTGCATTTCCCTCCTTCTCTTTAACAAAAGTCCCATTTCTCCTTTCTATGTTGACCCCAAACCCACTGAAATAGCCATCATAGCTGCTCAAGCTCCTGTCACCCATGCTTATCTTTAACTCCTCTGATATTAACATAAGTTCTTCTTTCTTGAAAGCTTTTTTACTTGGCCAATAATACAAAGACCCTCCTGGCTTACCTCTCTCATCACTGGCCCTCTCCATCTCAATTTTCTCTTCTGGCTCCTCTTCAAACACAGGTCTGGATCCTATTTCCCCTTCTCTCATATTCATTCTCTGGATCATCTACATCCAACACTGCACCCTTACATACCATCTACATGGTAACAAAACACAAATTTTTGTCTCCAGTTTGTAATTTTCCCCTACATTCTGGACTCACATATTCAACACTCTATTTGATGACTTGGATATCTAGAAGGTATCTCAAGTTCAACAAGTCTAAAACCAAACTGTTATTCCCTGTCTTCATCTCAGCAAGGGCAGTGGCAATCTTAAACTGCCCAGGTCAAAAATCTGAGTCATCTTACATGTATTTTTCTGTTTCGGTCTATAGTCAATTGATTTGCAATTTTCATTATCTATACAATCAAAATATACCTCCATCTATCCTTCTCTCATTTGTCCATATCCCCTAGAACTCCACTTCTCCTTACACTGATCTAAAATCAATTCTCCTCCCTGAAATAATTTCTGTGCTGGTTTTCTAAACAGTCTCAACTTTTTTTTTAACATTTATTCAATATGAGCACATTCACATGGATAGGTATGTGCATGTGCTCCCATGCCACATGCATGTGGAAGTCAGAAGACAATTTGCAGGAAATCTGATCTCTGCTTCCACCACATGGCTTCAGAGACCAATCCCAGGTCATATGGCTTTAAGACAAGTGCTTTACCTGTGGAGCCATCTCACTGCCTTTACTCTTACGTCCTAAAATCTATTATGTCCTACAAATCAGATTATGTTGCCCTCCCAATTCTCTACTCAAAATTCACCAATAAGGGAAAACTTTTAGATTAGAATGTCAACTAAAAAGTGTAGGACAGATTGATTTAGAAAAATTCCATTTTATAACCTTAGAGCAATTAGCATAAAAAGCTAAAACTTCTGAAGAAAACAATGGTAAAGAATAGGATACTTCTATAATCTCAAAGTATTACATATCTCCTATAAATGACAACAGAGAAGCTGGTAACTTTACAGTGAAAAAAAATATACGGATAACTTCAGCCAAAAGACCAAGTCAGTATGATCAACAGGACAAACCTTTCTAATACAATAAAATGAGGACACGACATCTTTACTACACTTGATCTTAACCAAAAGACAAGAAACAATGCACACAACACTTTCAGCATTCATGTCCAAAAAAAAAAAAAAAAAAAAAACTATTTCTAATCATAGAAATCATTTGAAAAAAAATTAATGGGCTATCTCTTTACAAATGCTAACAATCAGAAAAAAATAAAGAAATTAAAGCAGACAAAAAGACATGACAATTAAAAGCAATACATGGACCTAGATTTACCTCAGCATCTTAAAACTGAGGACCATGATCCCATATGAAGGATACATAACTAATTGTGGGAGTCCAAAAAAATTGAGCAAAGGTTTCTCAATTCACAACTACCAAAAACTAATTAAAAATCCAATGAGTAATGAATCCAAAGTATTTCTGACAGTGCTTGCCGGACCATGCAACATCAATGCAGTCTTGATTATGAACACATAGCATGTGAATTACTATGTATATAGCATACTATCACAAGTGCCAACAAATACTGGCTGAAATGCAGCTCAGATTTAATACGTTATGAACTGCAGGGTTTTGACTGTATACATACAACAAAGTCTTCTGCTCTTACAGAAGTACAATGGCTTATGAGGGTAATGCTGTCAATTGACAAGGACCTAGAATCACCTGGGAGAAGAGCATCTGAGCATGTCAGTGAGGGATTCTCTAGATTAGGTCAGTCTCTGGGCATACCTGCAAGGAATTATGCAGTTCAAGCTAAATGAGGTGGGACAACCTGCCTATTGTGGTGGCATCAATACACAGACTAAGGCCCCAGCATTGACTGGTCTCTTCCCTGACTACGGACACGAATACATAGCTGCTCAAGCTCCTGTCACCCATGACTTCCCTGCCAGGATAAACTGTACCCTGGAAATGTAAAATAAATCAAGTGCTTCCTTAAGCTGCTGTTGTCAGGTATTTTGACATGAAAACCAAACATGTAACTAATACAGTTCGAATACAGAAAACAAAGACTTTCAATATTCATCTTTTAATATTCATCATTCCTTAGCATAGAAAGATGAAATTAGCATATTTTTGGATTGTATTATGTTAGAATGTTTAATTTTAAAAACTGCTATTTGAGTTAGTTTGAGTTTCATAAAAAAATCATTAAATATATTTTGACTTAGGATTAGGACAGGATTGCCAATGATTTCTGAAATGGTCCTAAAACATATTTCTGATAGTTTGTATTATGCATTTACACAAAATAGTACAAATCCAAACATCAATCAACTCTGAAAATACTCTATATCCTACAGCAAATTTACTCATGATTTAATTATTCCTCAAAAAAAAAAAAAAGATACCCATTGGCATGCAACTTTAGTAAATGAAAAAATTATTATCAAAGAATTGTTTAAAAATAATTTATGAATTAGTTTCAGAAAATATGGTGTGTGTGATGTATGTCTGGTGCATACACGTTAGTGTAAAGGTGGAGGCCAGAGAAGCATATCAGGTATCTATCTCTTTCATTCTCTGACTTGCTGCCTTCAGACAAAGACTCTGACAGAACCAGAATCTCATCCTTTCCGTCAGACTGACTAACGCATGAATTCTGGGGTCCAACCATCTCCACTCCCCAACTCTGGGATTATAGACACATGCAGCTTTGCCCACTTTTTTAATATAGGTACTGGGATTCAAATTCCAGTCCTAATGCTTATTTACTTTATCTTTTGAGCCATTTCCTCAGTCTCTATCAGTAAAGTTTAATTTTGATTTTTTTTTTTTTTGCATGTGTCTATGTGGGTATCTGTGTGTATTAAAGGGTACTGTGTGTACCTGTGGAAGCCCAAAGGTAACCCTGGACTGCACTACTTCCTCCTTGCTTTGCTCTAGAGTTTTCCAGGCTCCTGCAATCCACCCCTATTTCCACCTGGCATTTTTACATAAGATCTAGGATCCAAAGTCAGAATCTTTCACTTGTGAGGCAGAGGTTTAACCCCTGAGTTATCTCACCAGCCCTAATTTGGATATTATATATATACATATAAATGAATTCTGTAGTCTCATAGAAAGTCCTCAGGCCAAAAGAAATCACATGTAGAAAAGTTTAAAGAGACCTTAGACTAAGTGAGATTAGGGAAACTAATGCAAAGATTAGGATGACTAGAAAAATACACACTACAATACAGCATAGACTTACCACAACTGTAACTTTCTGAATTTATACTACAGCTATGTGAGGGTCTGAGGAAAAATTGGTAAACATTAAAAGAAACTCGTAAGTGAAGCCTCCTTGGGAAACAGTACTAGGGTATGAAAACCTAAATTATAGTGGACAAATCCCCAGAGACTGAGTGTGAACAAGCCTCTAGATAGACTAAGTTATCATAAGCTAGGGCCCCTGGAATTTTCAGGGGCTCTATCAGATCCTCACAGTGAATAACAAAGAAAAATCTCCTCCTGGGAGCAACTGCCTTCAGTGTTGTAGCCTCTGCTGACTAATGAGTTGCCTACTCTCCAGTGTATAGCTGGATCACATCATGATCATATAAGAGGTCTTAGTAAAACTCAGCAGGTCGCAAAACAAAACAAAACAGAAAGACATGAAAGACAATGGGAGACTACTTGAGAGAGTCTTTGCAAGTGTGGGAGTGGGATATGCAAGGGCAATGAGTGGGATCAAAACATATTGTATTCATGTATTAACATTTATTTTCCTGTTCTTGAAACCCTTAATGCTTGGATAGGGTTTTTTTTAACAATTAAAATTACAGAAAAAGAATCCAATAGTCCTCCATCTCACTCAGGCTGAATACAGTCATCCTGGCAATTCAGTGTAAGACACTTTCTCTAAGCACACAAGATCTCATATTCTCTCTGGCCAAGGAGAATTTGTTGTTCTAACTTCTTGGGACTCTTTTTCACAGAATGCCCATATGGCTCATTCTTTCATTATCCTTTTGGCCTTTCTAACTAAACTAGAATACAAAATGGCATAGACTTCAATATCTGCAACCAGTGAAGAAGATTTTAAAGAGTCACAAAAAGAATGAAAGTAAAAACTAACTATCAAAAAGGCAAGAAATTAGATCTAAGAAATTATATTAAAAGCCTTTTTTTGTGCTTCTCATTATTATAAGCATAAATAAAAACTGGGCGCAGAGCAGGAGATTTCCCAGCATTACCTGTTTCGAGCAGGAGATTTCCCAGCATCCTCTTGAACAGACACAAGTCTTGTTGAAAGAGAAGGGTTTGAGGAATCTGGATGGATCAGACTACAAAGAAAATAAGAATACAATGGGATCATTTCAGGCAATAGAAAATCCAATTTCAATCCTGTGCTTTAGCATTTAAAAGCAAATTAAATACTTTCCCTGCAACAAGGTGATTATGAGTCGTTTTTGTTCTTTTTTTTTGGTAGAAATGGTTTTTATCTCAGGTATATTAAATGCAAAAATATTATCAAGTTTCAAAGTTTATAGAATGTCAATAAAACAATAATATGGCTGCATGGTGACTTACAGAATCATTTCTAAATCACACAAACAAGAAAGATCATTTGCATGAAAATCTGATTTCCAAATTTCTACTCTCTATCCTCACCACTCACTAGAATAGGACCAGAATCAGCCAACCTACATGCAAATACAGACTCTGTTTTACTATGTGAATGATCTTAGATTCACTAATTTTTCTGAACTTCAGCATCCACATCTGTCAAGAAAACAGTACCTACCGAGAGGTATAATGACTAAAAGAACAGACATTAATACATACAAACATAATAAATACAGAGCCTAAAACTCAATTACCCTACCTTTGAGGTTTACCTTCTATCTTATAGGAAGCTTTCATAGCTAATGTGTATTATTAAATCATGCTTAGCCAAAGGAAACAATCAAAAATGATGAACCTAGGAATCTAACTCAAACAATTCTAAGTAATTTCTGTGAGTTTATAACATCTACTACCAGCTAACAGCATATTTACATATAAAGACATCAAATATTCCTTTGGAAGGAAAAAAATCTGCCTTTGGAAACAAATGAAGATTTTAAGCACTTTCCTTCTCAAAGGAGACTAAGTTAGGAATTATTAATGGCAATGACTTGTGTTGCTTAATCAAAAAAATAGTATCAAGACCATGCACATGCCATATACATTTGTGGTACCAGCAGAAGAGTGACTTAGAAAGGCACAAAGTCCCTCCTCTATTAGTTCATATCATGACTGTCCATAAGATCTATGATTCTTCTGGAAAGAAGAAAATAGTTTATTTGCAGATAGCAATTCAAAGAAAAAAAATTCTAATAAAAAACACAGGTCACAGGACTAAGCATTTCTCAGGTTTAAAATAAAATTATATTCAAATGACAGTACCTTTGCCAGGCTAAATCATCTTCTAAGAATATGTTACGACTGGCTTTTCTACTCCCAACTGGTGTCCGAGGTTCACTTGGATCAAGCACAGACACAGAGCAAGCAGAATCTGAAAGAGCATTCAAGTCTTCCCCAATGGAATTGCTGTCTGTGGAATGAGCGTAACTTAAGGCTATTTTTCTACAATATGTGCAAGCTCGAAGGTCTCCTAGGAGAAAAAATAATAAAGAAAAGGTGGCAGTAATATATTAGCTAACAAAATATTTTAACTTCCTAGGTTAACAGGTGCTCTAGTAACAGGAAATATCTCCAAGTAAAAAAGAAATGGCTCAGGGGTTAAGACTCTGTCTCGCAAACATAAGGTCCTGAGTTCAGATCCCAGGTCCCACATAAAAGCACCAGGTGGAACTGGCAGCCTGAACTTCCGGCCTTGGTGGGCAGAGCCTGGGAAATCCCAAAGCGAAGCAAGAAGGAGGTAGAAGTAATCCAGAATGATTCCCAAAGTCATCCTTGGGCCTCACAGGGACACACGGAGCCTTCTGATACACACACACACACACACACACACACACACACACACACACACAAAATAAAATTTAAAAAAGAAAACATTTTTTAAAAGGCACCAAAAAAGACATTTTTAAAGAAGTGACTATCATAATTAGACAAAGGTATCAACTTGACGGTTGAGGGTTTGAGCTCTGGACACATTTGTAGAGAATGTAAAGATGGGGAAGGCCCAGCACATGGCAGGTGAATAAAATGGAGGGAACTGTTTGAGGAAGTTGACATCCTTGCATATACTTGGCCAGATATACTGGTCTGACAAATAAGTATTATCCCTCTCTCAGTGTTATGTGGAGATGGTATGGCCAGTTCCCTCAGCCCTTGATGTTGCAGTGGCCTCTCCTGCCAAGCTGGACTAAGAATTGTAATCAGACGATTATAAGAGAATAAACCCCTTGTTCTCTTAAGCTGTTTGGTGGTGATTTATCAGCAACAATGCAGGCGAACTGCAACAGTGACATACTTTGGTTGATTCTGTTGTACATTTTAAGAACCATCACTATTTTAAATTCACTCAAGTATCTATGTTACCTCTAACCTATAACAAAATAACAAAATAACAAAATAACTCTGCCTATAATAAAGGTTCTATCAGAGGCAGGACTTGCAATGAGAAAAAAAAGTTCAATAAACAACCAATGCAATGGGAATGTATTTTCCCTAAACAGGAGGAAAATAATATTAAAATCTATTATGAAGCCCTGAAGAATGACCTGCAGAATTAGAGAACCCTTGTTAAAACAAACTAAAATGGTCTTATGTACAACATGATTTACAATGAAAGCTAAAAGAAATTCTCACAGTGAAAGAACTGAAATGAAATGTTTGGGCTGAGAGTATGGCGCAACTATAAAGTAGGTTCCTGAAGTAAAAAATAAAGCTACTTAATACTTTGAAATGTTAGGATGAAGTCCTATCTTAAAATAAGTTTGTTTCTTGCCTGTTTTAAAGACTACATAACAGCTTGTTATGTTAAGAGAGAGATGCACACACACACACACACACACACACACATATATATAAAACACAGTGACATTTTCACTTAACCACACACTACAAAAATGGTCCAAAAGATAATCATGATGGTAAAAAATTCTTACACCTAGTGATACAGCAGCCATCATAACAGAGAAGACGCTAAAATAGTGACAAAAAGTATAGCTTAGGGAACATAGAAACCAGCAAAATAGTTGTTTATCATCATTATCAAGTAGTATGTACTTATGTCAGTTATTATGATTGTATGTGCTGTATGTTTGTTTATGACTTCTATAACAATTTGTATCTTTACATCAGCCTCACTATTTTAGCATATACTATTTAGTTTTAAAAAAAAAAAGTTTGCTGTTTTAAAAGTCCTCATTAATATTTAGAAGGCTAAGGTAGAAAGATTGCTTAAGCACAAGCCAAGCAACATAATGAGACACCATCAAGTGACAGACAGAAAGAGAGAAGAGGGAAAGAGGAAAAAGGAGGAGAAAGAGGAAGAAGAGCCAGTGGCAACAGCTGGGAGTAATGGCACATGCCTGGCCTATATGACATTCTTTTTCCCAAAAACAGGAGAGAGGACATGTCAAGTAAATGGCAACACCATCTAGGTAACCTTAAATATAACCTATGATATCCACACAAAGACTAAAACTGCTAAGGAGCTTTTCTCAGAACTTAGCCTACTATTATATAGCAAAGAACTATACCTAACTTTACTTTTTAACTAAATAAATAACAATTCTACTTCAATTATTAAAAACTAAAATGATATAAAACATTTCTGGAAGTTCGTTGCACTGTTTTTATCATAATTATTATCAAGTAATAATAAATTGCCATTTATTGTTTGTTTTCAGGTAACGATTATATAGTACTGCTTTATCAATTATATATGCATTTTAATCAAGATAAAATATCACCAATTATGTTACTAATTTCTTGATCACTACAACTTAATGGATGAAAGCTATTAAAACTCCATAAAGAAAAAAAATGTTGATTTGAATATTAGATTTCCACAGACTGAAAACTTTAAATCCTAGCCCCCAAAAAAGTATGATTAACATTTCAATCAGGATTCAAAAAACAATTAAAACAAAAAAAAGCAAAGCCCAATCTAAGATAAATGAAAGTGCTATGACAATCAATGTCAGTTCACCAAGTTGAATTACACCAAGGAACTGAAATTACTCCCCGTAAAATGCTTCAATTTTCACCACAACAAAGGCTGGGTTTATTTTTCAGACTACAAAGGATAGTCCCTTAACCATTATTAGAATTTAAATTATCAAGCCAATAAACAGAGTCAAGTCTGACCACAAAAGTTTTCATTCCATGCAAAGCATTCATCAGCAAGGGACTGCAAGTATATGATGCTAAACTATGACTGATGAGGCATGGCCCCGCCATTTCAGAAGCCATGATCCACTGGAGTTGATCAATATATCTAATTAACAAGCTGTATGACAAATGCAGATGTTGGGCCCACCCAGGATTTGCCCCAGGGCATGGCCCAGCACATGGGACTAAAGATGGCGCTGAGGGCAAGGGTCTTGGGCATGACCCTGATCACTTCACAGAGAGCCCTAACTGGCTTTCAGGTATCTACCTGCCCCCTGTGCTGAGTGGCATTGAACTTGACCATTAGCACCTGTAGGATGTGTTGACCTGTGACACAATTGGATGCCCATTTCGTGCTTTGGTGGCCTTTGTCTATAAAAGTTCCTTCCCCCCCCCAATAAACTGAGATCTGCTACTGACAATCTCCCCATCCCGTGCCAAGTCTCTGGGGATAGAGGCAGAGGTGGGGACGGCTGGAACCTGCTTTCATCACAGCCAGCAGCTATGTGTTCGAAGTGAGTGAATGAATGCATGAGTGGGCACTGGTTCCCACAGCAGAGATAGTAATGTTAATATCACCAACATTGATCCTTTTCTGTGTATCAATAGTCTAGGTAGCTCATATTTACTCAGGGCCTCAATGTGCAATTGTGCCCAGCATATTTTTTATCCCATTTGCACTGGTTAGTCTGGGAATCAACTCAGTTAAACAGTTTAACCAGACGATATAAATGAAGCTTGTTTGACTTTGTTGCTTTTTCCAGCATGATTATCATTTACAGGTGACTTTAATAAACAGATTATCCACCACAGTGTGAGTTTCATCCAGTAAGCTAGAGGCCGCAAATACAACTCAGGTGTCCAGAAAGGAATTCTATTTGAACACTACAAGATGGAACACCTCAGAAGCTTCCACCCCGCTGGCCAGCCCAGAGAATTTCAGACTTGTCAGTCCCACAAACACTTGAGTCAATTCCTTAAAATACAGGTCAGTCTATCTCTCTGCCCACTGGTTGTATAAGAATACTAATCAATGTAGATTTCATTACTAGGAATAGTTTTAAAGAAACAGTGTCTTCTGGATAAATTTTCTGAATTGGCTCTTCAGTTTCTGAAACCGATTCTCGAATTTCATTGGATTTTTAAGACACCAATGACTATTTCCAGTAGTACAGAGAATACCGAAAGTCTATGGTGTGGTATGGCAACTGACAGATGTAAAACCTAGGGCTCCTCCTAAACTAATACAGATAGAAGAACAGTTCTGGATGGCCACAGATTTATACTTCACATTTCTGTCAAAGTAGCAGTTACAAGATGAGCTAGTCACTCCTACTTATAGCACACAAAATTGGGGAAGAAAAGGATGAGCTCAAGGATTCCAGTTCCCAGTTCACTAATCATACAATTAGCTGGGGATGTATACACTAGACCCTCATTCTGATCTCCAAATAACAAGGGGGGAAAACTGTTCAAATTACCTCAGTGTCTGTTTCTGCGTTCCTGAAAGAAACCCTTACTTTCTGTGGCTTCTTCAGTCCTAAGAAAAAATCTAAGAGTTTCAAACTGCAAATACATGAGCTAAAACACAAAACAAGAGAATTAGAACACTACATGAATACAGAAATTAGAGTGACAATCTGTCTACTAGTCAGAGATTAAGGCTTCCCAGAAACCAGCAACAGCTAGCATAGATAACTGGAATGAACTCTCAAAGATTATAGAAGGAATCAACCTCAACAACTCCTTGATTCCAGACTTTTGACCTGATACAAATTTCTCGTTTCAAGCCCAAATAAATAAATGAATAAACAAACAAACAAACTGAACTACCACCTTGGCGATATGTCTTGTATGAAAGTGAAGGCACCAACTGCCAGGATAGAGATGCTGAACTCCAAATTGCAGATATGCAAGAAGAGCCTGGTAAAGATGAGGATGCTGAATCTCAGAATTCTGCATGTTCTGCCCCAGTGGAAAAAGCCTTTCCACCTCACCTGAAATGAACCCTGAATGCTGGGAAATTTGTACTAATCTCCTGGCACTAATTCTCCTCGGAAGCCACTTCTATTGCTCTGCCCTTTGCTCCTAGCTCCATGAATGCTAAAGTCCCAAGCAGTCCCTGAAAAGTAAATACAGAGTTTAAGACCTAAGAGGACATGCTATTCTCCAAAAGAATGACAAGAGTTTTCTAATTTATATAGTCAAAAACCCAGAGAATCTGTGAAAATGGATACTGAGGGTATAGTATTATGGATGCACTAGTCAAAGATGACACAGCTAATGTTGCAGCTCAAAGGGTCATCAAAAGGTGACCCACAATATACAAAGCTAAAACATCAGAACTGTCCTAATATATAATATATAGCAGGGGACCCAAAGGCTCAGGGAAACTGGGATATGAAAGAGTGGATTACCACATACTGACCTATGTTCCCTGTCTCTTGCTATGTGATACTCTGCACAGCCTGGTACTCTATCAGTGAGAACTCTATAACTGCCCAAAAAGAGTTTTTTTCTTGGGTTCCAGTTATAAAATGGGGTTCAATGGGCTGGTGTATACTAAATTGGAATAGCCTGGCCTGAAAGAAAGCAGCTTAATCCACCATTTAATAGTTATGCAGTTTATTTGTTTATCACACTCACTAATAACCTGGCAGCAGGAATCTCTCAGCTCTTTTGAACTTGGAGATACAGCCTAGAACTAAAAGTTAAAGCAAACAAATATGAGGTTCCTGATCACCTGAACAATCTAAATGTGAAGATTAATAAAGTGACTGCACTAATATTTAGAAAAACACAAAAAATCTGTAGTTACAATATATGGCTAGTGTTTTATTCAATAGAAAAATTAAGCAAACTTTCAGCACCAGTCTGTCTTTACAGTTCCAGAACTTTCCTGTGGATATTAGTATTTTATATCTACCATTTGTCCATAATAAATAATACTTGGTCATACATCAAAAAAAAAAAAGGAGGACTAAATATTACCTGCTCATCCAACTAAAGAAGATATACCTTTCAGCACAACAATGAGAAATGCAAATATGAGTGTGGACCCATGGGTCAGAGCATATCTGAACAGCTGTAGGGGCTCTTATGATTGCTGGTCTTTGTAGGTCAAAAATTCCAGAAGGAACTGCTGCAACTGACTCAGGAAAACTCTATGCAATAGAGATAAATAGACCCCACAATGGCAGTGGCAGTATTTAATCCCCAAAGATAAGACAGGTACAGTTACCACAGACATCAGAATCAAAGTGGTCACCAGGAATTGCATTCAGAAGCCATGACACTTAACCAAATGATCTCACTGTCCCTAGAAGAGAAGTAGAAGGGAAGTCTACTAATTCCTTCCTTGGTCTGTATAAAAGAAATTCAGATCAAGTAGATAAAATACTAAAACTTAAACCACAAAAAGACTCGTGATCCCTCAACTAACTCCCAGATTCAAGAATTTTACAAGCACAGAATTTCTGAATGAAGAATCCAGAAATGTATATATTGTGTTCGTTTTTTACCAGCCTTTCTAATGGAACTACCATCTTTTACTAAAGTGATTATATGATGGTCATAGTAAATAACTACTGAAAAAGGGAAATAGTCCTACTTCCCAAGGATTACTAGACTCTAACTCTACATTAACACTAATTCCAAGAGCCCTAAACATGCCCAGCAGTCACAGGAGAAGCTTAGGAAGTTCAGGTAGTTCAGGTGTTCCAGTTCAGGTCCATCTCACATGGGTTTAGTGAGTCCCACGATTTCCCTGTTCTGGAATTATAATGAAATATATCTATTTAGCAACTGCAGAACTCCTACACGGCTTCCCTAACTCTACATACATATGGCTTCAGAATGATAAGACAAGTTTCTCTAGTTCTAAGTCACGCAGTTTGTCACTGCTGTTCTAAAAACTAATATACCAAAACCATCAACCAGCTGCTTTTAGCTTAAGACTTAGGGTGGCTTCTTAAGTGTAACAAGCAGAGGAATATACTGTGATAGCTTATATTGACTGTCAACATGAAAAGATCTAGAATCACCATGGGCACAAGCTGGGCCTATGGGTTGTGGTCCTAGACTAAGTAAAAGAATAAAGCAGGCTAACAGGCATCAATCACCTCTCTGTGTATCCTGACTACAGATACAATGTGCTCAGCTGCCTCAAGTTCCTGCCGTCATCCATGTCTTTCCTAGTATAATTGATTGTACCCAAAACCTGGAAGCCCAGATAAACCCTTTCTCTTTAAGCTGCTTTTGGCAAGTATTCTGTCACAGCAACATACTGATAACTAATACAAGCATCTTGTATGATCAAATTAACATTTTACAAAGAATATTGACTATAATATGAAAAATGATTTTAAGATGGCAAAAAACACAATGTAAAACTAAAGTCTATAACCATAATATGGGTGGAAAATGATTACAACTGTGATCTCTAGAGCAACTTAGTCTAAAAAAAAAATTAAGATCCAAAAGTGATCTTTATAATAATAAAATACTCTGAAAAGGACATCAAGTGCCTTCTCTAGAGCTAAAAATAAAACTCAGGGGTATAGTGTTTACCCAGCATGCATAAGGATCTAGTTTGATCTCAATCACTATAAACTAACTCATTAGTTAATTTTAAATAAAAATGAAAAACTGCAGGTGTGGTATTGCACACCTAAAACCCTACAAAAAGAGAAGAAGATAGCAAGTTCAGGATCAGCACAAAAAAAAAAAAAAAAAAAAAACAGTAGTCCTTTTGAGTTTAATCATTGTATAAATCCACACATCTTTGGCTCAACTTTATTCTGCTTTAAATTTCTGCATTACTACAATTTGACTATATTTCTTTGATGAGTAATATGAGTAAAATATAATTTGCTAAAGCATAGTATCATACAAGTCAAAGGCAATCTCTAGAAATATAAATTACGAATCTAATAACTTGTGATGTTGCTATAGCTTTTGATAGTATCTACAGTTTTGGTTTGGTTATTTATGAACACTCTCAACTATAAAGTTCTTAAAAGCAAAGTTGTGTCTCTTCCACTATTGTATCCCATTTTAGAGAGAATCCAAAGTAAACAATGACTTAATATTGGCCTTGTATTGTCTGTAACATAGTTACTAACACATACTCACCTGTATAACCCATAAACTTTCCAGGGATTTCTTGATTGCAACAACGACTGCAGAAAATCTGTCCACACAGTCGGCAGTGGTGTCTGCGCCTAAACGTTGTAAATTTTTCACTGCAGTCATAACACTCTTTACATTGGCTATCTGGCATCCAATATTGCTTCAGGTCACTGTCCTGTAACAACAAAAATGTGAAGGCTTCTTGAAAAAAACTGGCTAAGTTCCAACAACATGATCTCAGAATGTTTCTTGGCAGATAATGACAAGCTAAAATTCCATCTAAAATTCAGATGGAATGCAAAAGGCCAAAATGACCAAACAATCCTGATGAAAAGACCATTAAAGGACTTACATTATCAGACATTGAGACTTTCTCTAAAGCTGCTATAACTTTAGACACAGTACTACAAGAGGATGGGAGAGGGGGAAATGAGGCTACAGAACTGGAAGGAGTGGCATATTCTCCAACATACGTAGACACATGATGAAGTTTATAACACAATCACTGGGGACATTTTCTTCAAAAACGATGCATTAGGCATCCATAGGGATAAAAGAAAACTTGAAACTTATGATCAATAAAAATAATCAAGTTTGTTGAAGAAGTCACAGGAGAATTATCTACTGATCTTGACCTAATGAACAAAGAACCAAAAGGGACATAAAAAAACACTAATCATAAGAGGGAAAATATACTAAACTTTTACTAGACCACACTAAAAAAAAAAAAATTAAAAACTCCTAAGTCAAAATATGGTGTTGAGAACTGGAGGAAGTAATAAATGTTCTTTTAAGCGGCACTATGTCATTTTTAGTGGGTAGGATATGAATTCCAAAGGTGCTGATAAGAAATTTCCAAAATCTCCACAGTACCTGGCTTTTCCCTTCCATGATTTCTTTGAGGCGTTTCAATACTGTGCTGAGACTTCGAAGCTGAACAGCTGTACGAGGGTCATGACCTCCAAAAGCTGGTTCTGCTTTCCTTCTAGTGTCTAAGTCAGAGTAAAGGGGAAAAAAAACATAATCTTGTAAATAGTTCCTATTATCTGTCTCAACTATTTTATGCATGTGATGCAAACTGCCCTCCTATTTTTATCATATACATGTGGTCTTCCAGGCAGTAATGCAGATTCAGAACTGAACTTGTATTGATAAGGGTAGAAAGTTATTGAAAGAATGTCATTATCACAATGTCACAGTAGTAAGAGCTACCTAAAGTAAAAATTATGTGAAATGACTGATGATTTTGAGATGGAAGCATCACTTCACAGCCAAAATTCATTAATGATTTCTTGCACACTGTGGTCCCAAGCAAGTAAATAATAAATGTCTAATAAATATTTAGCAGAAGAAAAAGCAATCCTAGAGAGTTAACCTAGTTTGATCTCAAAAGTCAAATAAGAAATTGGACCAAACAGTTTGGTTCTGAAGCAAATCCTCTGAGATACTGGAAGACTTCAGAACATCTAGATGCTCAGTTTTGAAATGACAAAATAGGACCCATGTTGTCTAAGCCTATTAGCTGCCATAAGATTGCAAAAACCCCAATCTTACCCTCCTGTCATCCCCTCAACCATGAACCTCCAAACTGGAAGGGATCACTTACACTTAAAACAGCAATATGAAATCAATCTATCAATAATAAAATAGGCTCAAGTTCCAGCTTCAAAGCCAGAATGGAGTATGCTCACCAAAGGTGCCAGTCCACTTTTTATTTTATTTTAAACCAAAATTACAACTTAAATTTCTACCTATCCCTGACTTCAACAGTTGCAAAATCTAAGGGCAAAATGAGTGTAGTTTGAAAAAAAGATGAGGACAGTATCAGCTTAAAAACATTATACTAGTAATCTTTGAGCCCCTAACCTATGTACCCGCTCTTTATTTTCAGGTTCAGTTACTCTCAGTCAATTGAAGTCTGAAAATATTAGTATAAGTCTTGACTCAAAATAAAAAGATCCATTCACATAATTAACACTGTTCTGTCTTAGTTTAGTGTTGCTGTTAGTCTTTTGCTTTACTTCATTTATGAATTAAACTTATACAGGGTTTGTTTGATGTACAAGAAAACTCTGTGTGTGTGTGTGTGTGTGTGTGTGTGTGTGTGTGTTTTAAAGAGATATGCTCTGATACTGTCTCCCATTTCAGTCATCCACTAGGAGGTCTTAAAAGATAGGCTCTACAAATAAGGAATCTACTATAAAATGGAAAATACACCGCCTGGAATCTGACTCAAACTCATTTGCTAGTTTTTCAATAGATGTTTTGTTTTGGCTAGGTTAGGGGAAAAAAAGATTCTAAAGAAATGAGAAGTAGTTTTATACATAAATTCAAATTCGAGAATTTTCTAAGACAATTTGATTTCTGAAAAAATAACCATATCTAAACTGCACCTATTGTAGAAACCACTGGAAAATTTTCTGTGGTTACAATGAATTTTAGCATTCATCACAGATGTGTTGCTATCGATATGTATCACAATGATCAAATTTCTCTTGAGTCTCAAACAACAGATCAACTCTCCATGATTTACAAATTGGAAAAGAAGACAAGAGAAGCTGTGAGAATCAGTGGCAGCACTTCCTGGCACAGTCAACAATAAATTGTATAGCCCCTTGCATTTGGCTACCTGAAGAATGAGAATATGAATAGCATCAGCTATAGGGAAAAAATGAGCAGTGAGCCTCTTCTTGTATCCACAAGAATCACTGACCTTCAAGGAGTTGAAGTAACCCTGACAGAAAAAATCTGATATTCTTCATTGTAGACCCGTATCATTGCTGCTGCTTGTAGAATGAAAAGTAGAAAATAACTTCTCTGTGGCAGAAGAGCTAGTAAACTGCAGAATTACAGATGCAGTGTGGAAAGAAACTTGCTCAGCTAAGCAGTCTCAGGCTTCTGAAGCTCAAAATGCTTTCAAGGGAGAATCCAAGAATCAAGTAGTCTTGACGGACAAACAGAAACTGCAGTCCAAGTTCCACTTCTAGATGTTTAAGTTCAAGTTTACTATAGCACTAGAGACAAGTTGGCAAAGTGATACTCAATAACTTCTAAAAGATTAGGTTCTAGTCCAATTCCTCAATGGCAAGGGAAGAAATGCAGAGATGGCTGTTCTCTTTGGCTCCCTTTTCCTCATGCCATAGCAAAGGAAAGCTTGGCATTATTTAAAAACTGAATTCTGAGTTCACCAAAGAGAAGGCAAGAGATGGAAAGTTTTAGACATATAATAAACACAGGATTTACTTGGAAAATTTCCCTCAACTAAAACAGAGGGTTTTTGTCGCTGTTGTTTTGTCTGTTCCCTGAAACAGAGTCTCACTATGTAGGCTAGGATCATCTGAAACCTGTATGTAGTCCAAGCTAGCTTTGAATTTTTAATCCTCCTACCTTACCTCCTAAGCTATACACAAGAGTTAAGAGCTAAAAAGAGTTGTTAAGGTTAAGGCTAAACTAGAACTGATTTGAAATAACAATGAAAATATTCCCAAAGCACCATACAAAATTTCCAAGTCCTCTATTCAGGGTGTTGGGCTGATATAAACCTGGAATTTCCTAAGATAATTTCCTAGAAAAGCTGTGGAGGTGACACAGCCAGCTCTGTTCTAATCTAGCAGCAAAAACTCCTCTATTTGATTTCTTCTTCTCTTCCTTCTCCTCCTCTTCTCCTTCTCCGTTCAGTAGATCAAGTCTCAAAAAGCCACAAAATACCCTTCTGCCAACCATCATTACACTTACTTTTCACTCAAGGGTCTTACAGCATGACTGGCCCCATAGGACAAACCATGAAATTCCTGGACACTTGTCTCTCCGTGGATACTCTTTCTCTCAACTGTGTCTCTACCACTACCCTTCTGTCAACTATTTATTCCACTGAGTTGAACTGCCTAACAGAAATAAAACAAACCATTTCTGGTCTTTCAAATGAACTCTACTATCCACCCACACTCAGCAGTAGAGCATGAAAATGAACAAAGCGACTATGGAGCAGGCCAAGATGGGAGAACAAGCAGGTCAGAAGAGCTCAGCTTCCAGTCAACTGATGGTGTGCACCCCCACAAGGACAGGCCAAGAGCAAGTAGCAGACCAACCATGAAGTTGACAGAGTTCTGCAGCCAGAGACATGCACATCATACTTCACTTGCATCCCAAGAACAGGTGCAAAACCCACTCACAAGCGTAAACTAACCTGTGCTCTCCTGGGAATGTGGCAAACTGTTCTCTGCTGAAACCCAAGCAAGTGATTAATCAAAATTCAGTCAATAAAATCTGTTCCTTACATAATAAAAGTTTAATGATATGTTTACGTATTTATTTCTGGTGTTGAAAATTCTTTTATGATCTATGTATCAGTTTTATTTATTCTGAAGAGTGACTATTCAAATAACAGCAAAATTAAGTCAGTAAACAAACCAAGAAACACAATGACTGCAGGAAAATGTAACATACAAAGGGGAAGGATACTGGGTTTTACCGAGCACTGAAGAGCGTCGCTGCAGGTCCTCATTCAGCTGCTTTTTATAAGGTATGGGTGACCTCACAGACTGCGTCCTTGAAGGGAGCTGAGGGCTGGACCAACTGCCACTTGGAGACTGATGCTCTCCTTGGCTCCCTTCTCCTCTCTCTGTGCAAAGCAAAATCTAGCATTACTAGAAAAGCTAAGATCCAAAAGCTCATCAAAAAGAAGGCAAAGGGTAAATTTTTGAGAAAACACATATGCGGAATATATATAAAACTTTAAAAACAGCTTTACTGAAAAGCTTTAAAAGGAAGAACAAAATACCATTCCAATACCACACTTTTTGCATACTTGATCCTGTGTGTTTTACTTTTCATTTGAAATTTTGTGAGTGTATTAAAAGAAACAACACAATGTCCACACAAAGGCCTAACCTTTATGATCAGTTTTATGAGACACGTCTTTGTATTACTAAATCAGTCCTCAGCATAAACATTCCTAAACATTTATTGACTCATTACGACTAAATGTAATATTATTTTAAATAGGATCCATTATGTAAAAAAAAGAAAGAAATCTAATTTAAATATATACAAATATTAACAAAATATATTAAAAATAGTTCATTAATTGTAACAAATTCCTTATTAATTTAGGGTATTGATAACTAGGAGAAAAAATGGGTATAGGGGCACATAGGAACACAATTATCTTCCTAATTTTTCTATAAATCTAAACCTATTTTAAAAAGTAAAATTTATCTTTTCTAAAACTCAGTACTATTAAAATTTCAACTGAATTAAATTAGTAACTCCTCTCTCAATTCCTTAAAACAAGAATTATATTCTAACATATTCAAATTAATGAAAAATTAGTCAGGCATGGTGCCTTATATCTGTAATCACAGCTCTAGGAAGGCTAAGGCAGGAGGATTACTACATGTTCAAGGATAGCCTATGCAATATAGAAAGTTCTAAGCCAGTCTGGGCTACAGAATGAAAATTGTTTCCAAAAAAAGGGGGGAGAGAAACCTGGAGAGATGGCTCAGGGTAAAGCCTTTGTTTCACAAGCAAAAGGATCTGAGTTCAGATCCCCAGATCTTCATTAAAACATCAGACAAATATTGCAGTAGCCTGGAATTCTAGCCCTGAAAGTGGAACGTGAAACCCCAGGGCAAAGTAATAAGGAGGAAAACAAACCAGAATGAATCCTAATGTCACCCTTGGGCCTCTACAGGCACATACACTCAAGCGCCCTCTTGTATTGTACACACACACACATATGTACATGCAAAAAGTGAGGGATGACAAATTAACGTCGGGCTAGACAGATGGCTCAGGGGTTAAAACTCTGCCTCCAAGCAGAAGGTCCTGATTTTGGACCCAGGTCTCATGTAAAAATGCCAGGCAGAACAGTAGTGTTCCTATGCTTAACGGGAACACAGGAAAGGGTTCTGGGAAATGCTACCAAGTCCTTGCACCTCATCGGAGAGGAGGACCCAGAGGAGAGTTTGGCATGTACATTAAAGGATGCTCCAGGGATGGGAGGGGGAGGGGGAGGGGAGGGGGCACAGAAGAATAGGGGGTTGGGGGGAGGGACCGGTGTACCTGTTAAGTTTGTATGAGTGGAAATAAAAAAAACAAAATGCCAGGCAGAAATGGCAGAGGCCTGCACTTCTGGCCCTTATGGGCAAAGCCTGGGAAATCCTAGGGTGAAGGATAAAGGAGGTAGAAGCAATCCAGGATGATTCCTGAAGTCACCCTTTGTCCTCCGCATGGACACACAGTGCTCTCTATTACACACACACACGAAAAAATTTTTTAAAAAAGTTTAGACTATAAAATCATCTTTTACTGATATCTAATGAATGAATATCACAACAGGTTTACTGACAACTTCCGGTTTTTGAAAAGTATAAAATATAAACCATGTACTGTTGTGTTTAGTTTCACTGCTTTAATTAAAATCTTATGGCTATTAAACATAACTCCTCAAAAATTCTATTCTGTGAACTTGAGAAAGTTGAAACACATTAATTAAAAAAATGTAAAAAAAATTTAAAGGATTTCCTTTAATATTCAGTTTCCAACTGAAACAAATGGTTAATGAGATCACAGTGAATACTACCTTCTCCTTCTCAGGCAAGAAGAACTGGCAACCTATGATTAAATCTTTCACTTGCAAAGACACAGCATGAACACTGGCTACTGGAACCGCAGAGAGTTTTCTGATTGCTAAGAATGGTTTACCTTTGTTAAACCGAAAAAGATTCACAAAAGAGCTATAGGCTGATTTGAAGGCGGGTTCCTCCTGATCAGGAGTCAAAGGCTTGAAGTGGGTGAGATGCGAAGGACTGGTGGGGGAGCGAGGCAAGTCATGAGCACAGTCCAGCGTTGGGGAACTTTTATCATCTGTGGCCATCTCATGAGTCTGGAAAACAAAGAAGTTCCTCAGATGCCTCTCCACACAGAATGTGAACATCTGGATAATTTTTATCTATATTAACCACAAGTTAAGGAAATGCACTTCACCTGTACAAATTCAGGCATACAAACACTGCTGTCTAGACAAAGAGTTTTGACACTTAAAACTACTGCTATATAACCAACCTAATTTTAAATACTACTAGTCAAACTCTTTAAAAAACTAAAATTAACTAAAAACTTGCAGGTAAGGCAGAAATGTGAGCAAACAAAAGGAAAAAGATCTTCACATAATTTATATACCTAAGTTTTACAAATGTATATATATACACACACACATATATGCATACACTCATTATTTAATGTTATAGGGGAAAAAAGATTTTACACAAACATAAAACTCATCAGTCTTATTTTACTTAAACTTTTCCCTTTAAAAAAATTATTACATTCCATGAAGAGTCATCCTTTAAAAGTATTTCTGTATAACCTCAACAATTAGCTCAGAGTGTATCTGTGACAAGTATTCAAACCAACAAACTTGTTAATCACCTTTTTTCTTGGATACATGAACTTGGAATTCCTCCACCCTTCTCTTAGCACCCTTAAAGCCTAAACTCATATAGATAGCTAAAAGATTTTTTCCTTTTTTTTAAACTTTATTTTATTTTTTTTGTTTGTTTAACTACTTATTAATTGAGTGTCTGTGTATATCACAGGACATGTATATCAGAGGATGCTGTATATCCCTATGGACCAAGGGTGACTTTAGGAATCATCCTGGATTGCTTCTACCTCCTTCTTGCTCAGTGCTGGATTTGCCCCAGGCACAGTTTCCACCTGGCAGTAGTTTTTTACATGGGACCAAACCTGGGCTTGAGAGATGGCTCAGGGATTAAGACTCTGCCTTACAAGCAGAAGGTCCTGAGTTCAGATCCCTAGTCCCACATTTAATGGCAGATGGCAGAAATGGCAATAGCCTGCACTTCCTGGCCTGGTGAGCGGAACCTGACAAATCCCATAGTCAAGCAAGAGGGAGAACCCACCCATATGATTCCCAGAGTCACTCTTGTCCTCCACAGGAACACATAGTACCCTGTGATACACACACACACACACACACACACACACAATAAATTTTAAAAATGCATAGAATAAACAAACAAAAAACATAATTTAGTCCAAGAAGTGAGTCTAATCTACAGATCAAAGTGACAAAAATGAACTAAGGCCACATTTTGTCTAGCCATTAACATGTTATGAAACTCTAGTCATTAAGATGTTATAGTGTGCAATTTAATCTACATCTAAGGTACATATTTAATAAATTTAATTACACTCTTTAAAAAAATTTTTTTTCTTCAAAATCACATCCTCCATATCATTTCATTCTCACTACAATCCCAGAAGGCAAAAAAAAAAAAAAGCAGACCTAATTACTATATTTTACTTCTGAGGCAACCAACATATATTGAACCTAAAACAATTTTCTTAGGGAAATCACAGAGATGGTTAGTAACAGACCTGTGACTAGACACTAAGTCTTGCCAGGCAATTTTTCTAAGAGATCAAAATTACTTTTATAATTCTTCACAGATCTTCATTCTACCCATTCTGTATGCTCGTAATACCCAGAATTCCTCATGTTAGGAATTTTTTTAACAATATTAAAGCAGAAATGAAACCTCTGAGTTGGACAGGATTCTGGCAATAAGTGCTTGTTGGAAGAGAATGGAGAGGAAGGAGTAAGGGAAGGGGAAGAAGAAAGAAAGGGGGTGGAAAAAGAAGGAAAAGAGGAAGGACCAAGGAAAGGAAGGTCTCTAGTGCCATCTGCTACTGGGGAGACAACACAGATTATAACATCTACATCCTAACATAGAAGACTGAGAAATAAAACACTGACCAAGATGTACAAAGATTCTGTTTTATTTTGCTTTAAAGAGTGCTAGAGAGAAGGATGTGATGGCAATAAGAACCCTTCGGCCTCAGAACACAGCCTATATTCTACTTCCACAAAGTACTATCAGAAGCATAGTTATCAAGCTGCCTACTAAAGAGCCTGGGAAGAACTTCAAAAGGTCATCTAGACACAGAACTTCTATTAGGTTTTGGCTACATGAAGATTAAAAACTACCACGAAAGGAGTTAGACAGATGGTTCAGGGGTTAAAAGCTCTTACTTGAAAGCAAAAGGACCTGAGTTCAGGCCCTAGAAAGAACCTGGAAAATCCCTGAGCAAAAATAAGGAGGTAGCAATCAATCCAGGATGATTGACTGTCATCCTTGGGCCTCCACAGGCACACACATATTGGAGTGCCTGCTTCTATAAACACCCACATACATTTTCACTCCCACATTTACACCTATATATGCCCCCCCAAAAAAGGCTACCATGAAAACACAGCAAGTGGAGTCTCTAAAACTAGATACAATCAAAAAGATTTCATCTTATTAATTACATGACACCAACATTAACAACACACACAACAAAAAAACACACATGACTTATAACTCTTGTTTTCGGGCAGCATAATTACATCTTTATGAAATCAAAACTGCCTCTTCACAGATAATAAGAAAGATTGGGACTTGAGAGATGGCTCAGATGTTAAGGATCTGCCTCACAAGCATTTTTTCTTAAATATTCAGACTTTAATAATGTAACCATAACTTCCATCAACAGAGATTTTTAACCAATTTTTGACCCATACACCAATAGAAAAACTAAGGAAAACCACGTGATCTTTATTACAACTTCCTAGAAAGAAGAAAAAAGGAGATCCCAGAAAAATCAATCTTGCTTCTCAGATAGGGTTTGACCTGTTCAAAATTTTCCAGATGAGAAAGAAATAAGAACATGTGTATATGTGCGTGTGCGTGTGTGTGCGTGTACGAATAACACAGCGGAAGTTCTGGAGTGGCAGAAAACAGGATTTAAATACATTGGAAACAAGACGGTGCAATCTGCCAAGCCAACTACCTCCACCATCAACATCGTATCCATTTCACAACACAGGATGGACTGGATCAAACTTCGGCCTTTAACGCATCACACACAAATGGACACACAGCGATAGCCGGCTTGACGGAGACTTCGTGTCTTGGCTGGGCTCTCGTTATAACCTCTAAATTGGACAGAAGACCCTGTATCATCCAAAGCATCCCCCACGTTCCATTTTCAGCCTTTTCTTAAGAACATTCTAAGCAAAAGGGAACTAGCACAGTAACTTGAAATGGGATCGCCTCAAATGTCAGTAGCAAGTATTCTACGAGACCGGTCCGCGTTTGAAAGGTTGATATCGTTTCGGTGGCCCAGAACTTTCCCGTCCAGCTTAAGGCTGCACCTCCGGGACAGGCTCAGCTCGTGCACTCCGGAGGGGAAGACGAGAACTGTCCATCTCCAAAATAAGTTCGGGCACCGGGGCGCACAGAGGCGAGAGAACTTGCAGAGTGTCGAGGAAGCCTCTGCCAGAAGGGCCACCGGCTCTCGCCACGCCGCCAGCCGATTCCACAGCCCGGTTCCCTGCGCTTCCCCGCCGAGCCCGGCCACCGCGGCCTCCGGCCCGGTCAGCCGAGCCTTCCCCTCCCCGCGGCCCGGGGCGTCCCAAGCCGGCCTCCTGCCCATGCCGCCGCGGCCCGCTCAGCCCAGGCCGCCTCTACCTGCGCTCGGGCCCCAGGCCCCGCCGGCCTCCCGTTTCCCCAGCCACCGCTTCGCCCGCTCCGGGTGCCGCGAGCCCGTCGCAGACCGCAGCGCGGGGTCACTCGGGCCGCCGGTTGGAGCGCCAGGAAGCGAAGCTGCTTACATGGTTGCTGCGGCTTCTCGCTTCCTCCCACTTCCGAAGGCTCCGCCCTCGTTCCTCCGTTCCCACCAATCATCAGTCTCTGCTAAGCGAGGACTCCGCCCTCTCCTCCTCCCGCCCGCCTGACATTCCGATCAGATGCTCAGTCACAAGCAATGGAGCCCAGAGAGTATCGTCCTTGGCCACTTGACGGAATGTAAGCCGCCTCACCCTTCCTAGAGGAAGCCTGGGAGACAGTGCGCGTGAGTATCACGCTTGGGGAGTCACCGGATGGAGGCCGGGTGTGTTGAACCCCGGACGCCTTGCCGGACCGCGGTTTACCATAAATGTTCGATATCGTGGGCACTCACAATGCGTGTCTTTGCTCCGCGTTCTCATGGACTGGCACCCCCACCCCGGGACAGTTCAGAACCGCGCTTGACTGATAACTGACTTGCAGCAAACACTCAGCAAATGCCAGTTGTGTGACCTTCGATAAATTGCTAATTTCTTTAGCCTCACACTTCCCAAGTGTAAAATCTGATTAATAATAGCAGAAGTCACTTTATACATACTTTTTAAGGTTTAAGTAAAATAATGCATGTAAAGCAACTGACACGCAACCTAACCCAAAGTGATGTTGACTTTATAATCCTTTCGCTTGGGTTTTGTGTTGCAAGTAAAGTTACCAAGTTACCGTTCTCCAGAAAGGGTTGTGCAGTTAACTGTAGGAAACATTCCAAAACCTGCTCTCTGAAATCATGGGTCTTAGCAAGAATACCTGAAAAGAAAAAGGAAAATAAAAGAGGTTCTTTGAAATGTGGGTCTTAGCAAGAGAACCAGAAAAGAAAAAGAAAAAAAGAGAGGGAGAGAGAGACACTATTCTTAATTTAGTTCTGCGATTTCTTTTTTTCCCGTTTTCCTAGAATTGGTCTTTTTCCAGTGCTAGAAAAAAAAACACTGAAACCTACAGGTTGGTACTGGGCCCACCTCCTCCTTGGTCTATAGGAGAATGAGACCTCTTTCCAAGTTTAATCAGCTCACAATCTCACATCCTTGGAAGCGGGCATTGTCTTGTCAAGCAGTGACTCTTCTTTCTCAGCCTATAAAACAAGCTCAACTTGTCAGCCTTAAAAAAAGGAAAGAAAAAAAAGACAAGCAAAAATTCCTTTATTTTAAACTAGCTTGCCAGATATCTTTCATAAGCATATGATAAAGTATCAAATAGACCAACATCTTATATGAGCAGCATGAATAATCCAGCTGAGAAGACTGAAAGGTGTATATAAACTCCATATATAGTAACAGAAACAAGCATTTTTGAACCATTAACTGAGCCAGCAATGTATGTGTTTGGCAAGTAATATACTAAAGATAAAACTGTGACCATGATAATCCTTATCTTTCAGAAGTTAGCAATCCAATACCTGTGTTAATTATACATCAATTCTGTGGGAAAAAAAATAATAGAAAACTAGCTACCATTTGGGGAAGGAAATAATTTTAGGATCTTACCTCATACTAGGCATCCACAGGTAGATACTGATCTGTAGAGAGATGTGTGTATGTGTATACTGTCCCCTAAACTTCCATCCAAGTATTCCTAGATTCTTGTTGAACTGCATAGTACTAAATACCATACTTACATGCCTTTATGTGTCATAGTTATATTCTACTGAAAATATATAGCCTTACCTTCCTTATATTGATTAAAAACAACATGGAAGTATATTTATCTTTCAGAGTATTTTGATCCATTGCTACCAGTATTTATTTTGATGAAGTTGTTCTTCCAATTTTGTCAAAGTGCCCATATGAAGAATCTTGGGTCCACTTGACATATTTCTAACACTTTCTCATGCTGCCTTGCTTTTCACTCTATATTTTTCCACTCCTCTGCTTTTCCACCATCTGATCACCATCATTTTACTATCTACTTTTCTGAGTCTTCTGTGTCCAGTGCCACAGGGTGTTAGCAGAATCTGAAAAAGAGGTGCTGAGATATAACAGACACACAAACACACAATCTGAGGGTTTAGGAAAATGGGAGGACCAGGAGGCCCTTGACCTATCAGAGAGGCAAAGACTAGGCATCACCAATGTATTCACAGCAAGGCTTTTAGTCTCAGAGCTTGAGAAAGTAGCCAGTGACCTTGCACGATGCAAGCAATCATAAAGCACTCCCTCAAGATTTCTTGGTATGTCAGTGAAAGCACGGGTTGTTTGTAAGGGAAAATTGGTTAAGCATATAAGGACCTCATTATTTAATAGTTAAATTGTTGCTTCTTTAACTATCTGCTAGCAGATATTCCTTATCTGCTTTGACATACTTGTCTACTCAGAAAGCTGTCCCGGCCAAACGTGCCTTCAGCAGGAATTAGGGACAAAAGTGGTCTCCAACAGAGTCAACTTTTTTAGATTCCACATATGAGATCGTGAAAGATTGGTCTTTTAGTGTCTGGATCATTTCACTTATTACTATGTCCTCTAGTGTCAACATCTGTGTTGCCACAAATAACAAGACCTCCTTTTTTGAGATTGAATACATATACCACATTTTTCTTTATTCACTCCCTTAGTGATGGATATTTGAGTTGATTACTGTCATGGTTTGAAATGTGTTCCCTCCATAGTCTTATGTGTTTGGAAAAGTCATGGCATCTTTGAGAGGTGGAGCCTTGCTGGAGGAAGGTGGTCACAGGGGGTGGGCCTTGAGGTGGATTAGTCCCACAATGTGGCAACAATCTTGCAGCTTTCAGCCTCCAACAGGTTTGAGTAACGTAGCCACTTCCAGTTTCAGCCACCAGCCATGCTGCGTCTGCCGTGAAAGACTATTTCTCCCCCTCTGGAACCATAAGTTGAATAAATCTCCTTTTCTTCCTTAAATTGCTTGACTTAGAGTGCTCTCTCATAGCAACAGATAAGAGTAACCATTACAATTACATGTTGTGAGTCAAACTACAATGAATATAGAAATGCATATACCTCAATGTATTAATTCCATTAATACATTTTGTATGTGTGTGAATAAACACAAAAGTGGGATCATGGAATCATATGGTATTTCTTTCCTTAAGTTTTTGAAGAACCTTCATACTTTTTTTCTGTAATGTCTATTACCATCAATAATATGCAAGAATACCCTTTTCTCCACTACAGATTAATACTTGCTATAATCACTGCCATACCAACAGATATGAGGTGGTATTTGTGGATACATCATTTTTCATGTATCTTTAGAATATTTCCCCTATCCTTACCCTTTCCTCATTTTATAATTGGGGTTCCTTTTCAACTATTGAATTGTTTGAGTTCTTTATATAATTTGGATAATGGTACCAAATCAGACATATGGTTTGCACATATTTTCTGCCATTCTGCAGATTGTCCCTTTGTTGCGTTGGTGGCCTTTGTAGCTTTCAGAACCTTTTTATTTTGATATAACCTTTATTTGTTTATTTCACAGCCTGAGCTTTGGGATCATGCCCAATAGCATATTGTCAGGCCAATATCATGGAACTTGCCTCTTGAGTTTTCTTTTACTAATTGTACATTTTCAGGTCCCAAATTTATATGTATAACCCAACTTGAATAAGTTGTTAATTGAATATGAGATGAGGGTCTGATTTCATCCTCACCTATGTGGGTATGCTCTTTTCTCAATGCCATTTACAGAACAGACTATCTTTTTTCCAGTGTGCTTGGCAATTTTCTAAACAATTATTTTACCATAAGTGAATGGTTTCATTTCTGTTCTATTTAATCTGTTCCGATGGTCCCTATGTCTGTTTTATGCCATGTTTTATGTTTTGATTACCATAGCTTTGTGGTATATTTTTGAAATCAAGTGGTATGAGGTGTCTAACTTCTTTTGCCAAAGATTACTTTGGTCATTTGGGAGTCATTTTTTTGCTAAATACAAATTTTAGGTTTAATTTTCTCCCCTATTTCTGGAAAAATAATATGAGCAGATAGGATGTAAGACACCGATACTGTCTTCACACTGGAGAGCCCCTGCCTCACCTCCTGACTGCCTGGGATTACAAGGGTGTAACACCCTACCTGGTTCTAGAATTTTAAAGGGATTGAACTGATGCCAGAGATTGCTTTGAGTTGCATTTGCACACTGCACACTTACAACATTAGTACTTCCAGTCCATGAACACAGAATGTATCCTAGGCGATCTACACCGAGGCTTCATTTGGTCGGGTCCTTTTCCGCTTCTTTCATCTGTGTTTCACAGTGTTCAGGGCCACTTGTCTCAGTCACATCTACTTCTAAATATTTTAATTTTTGTACCTATTGTTAATAAAATTGTTTTCTTAATGTCTTTTTTGGGAGAGTTTGTCATTGCTGGATAGAAATGTTACTGATTTTTGTATGTATATTTTATGCCCTACGGTATTACTGAATTTTATTATTTCTATCAGGTTTTTTTTTTTTTTTTTTTGTATGGGTAAGGGTAGATCAAGTCTTTAGAACTTTCTTTATCTAAAATCATGCTATCTACAGTTGGGAAAGTTTAGCACCTTTCTTTCTAATATGGATCCTTTTTATTCCTTGCTCTGGTCTGATTGTTGCAGCTAAGGCTTGTAGTGCAGTGTTGAATAGAAATAGCAAGAGGAAAAGCTTTCAACTCTTCCCCAGTGACTGTGATGTTACCTGTTGATTTGTGGAGTACATTTCTTCTAAATGTAAATATGCTTAGTGTTCTGACTGAGGAAGGCTTTTCTTCTGACTCTACCCTCCTGGATAAACTTGTATGTTAACTTTACTTTAATCTGTCTCCAACCCAGCCATCCTTGCTGAGTTCTAGGTACATGTGGCTGAGATCTCTGTTTTGCTGTGCCACAGGCATTCCACATTCAGTGATCCTTAAACTTAACAACTCAAATTTCAAATCTGTGACGCTATCCTTCTCCCTTCTTCTGGAAAGGTATCTTGTCACTCAAACCCCATGTCGAACAATCACCTTTGTTCTTCTCTAGCCCATAATCTTCATGAATAAGTAATAATCAAGTCTTGTTACTTTCACCCCACTTTTTTACACCAAAATGTTTATACAATAGCCTTAGAATTTTGTGAGAATCCTAATCTGATGAGTGCCTCATATCCAAATACTAATAGATATTTCATGACCCAAATTTCCGTTTGTGCATACAACAGTATTTGGGACCAGATATCATTACAACATTCAGAGTCTTACATTGGAAAAAGGAAGGCAAATTATGCAATGCTAAACAAATAAGGAAAAGTGATGGGTTAAATTAATGATTACAGCATCCAGTAGAATAGACCAGCTAAATTCAAAAGAACCTGCATGTAAGCAGTTAGCTTTATATTCACATTTCAAGCAATAATTTAATTTCAGCCACTGTCATCTATTAAATGCAGTCATTTCTAATAGTAATGTATTATTTTGTATTTTGTTCCTAGTTACTTCATCCATATTTTTATAGTTCTGTAAGAGCTATCAGCACACAAAACATATGTCTAGTTTTACACATAAAAAACTGTTTAGTAACTTAAAAAATTACTATTTTTGAGATCTAGCTGTGGGTGACTGGGAACTCACTATGCAGACCAAGCTGACTTGGAACTTGTGACAAGAACAATGGCTCTGGCGCGCCGCATGATTGACTAAGTGATATTTCAGTGTATTCTAGGCATCTACAAATTATTTTCAATGATTAAGCTGTACATACACTACTTTTCTGGAAGCATGGTTTAGATGCTAGCATGCCCACCGTGCCGTATTTCCTATCATAGTGACTTAGAGTCAAATTTTAGCTCATGTCTATCAAACGTTTAGGATTTGATGGAGGATGGTTTGTGTTTAAACTCAACTTATTTCTGTATAATATCTAATTTATTTTCTTTTTACCTTTGCCCCATCTGCAAGCAATACTTTGTATTGTGCTGTATTCTGTGCATTTTGAATTCTCTCTAGAATATTTTCTAAAACAAAAATGGGGATACTTATCCAAAGTAATAAGCAAGAAAAATAAACAATGTATATCAGATATCATATGTAGTAAAATTTACAACTTCATATAACTTGGGGTATGTGAACTGAGGTAAAAATATAAGTTCATGTACCTCGCCATTCATTTTTCAGAAGTAACAGAGGTGATAGCTAATAAACAGTTAACCCACAAGCATGTTTTCTTTTTCCTTTTTCTAAAGGGAAAAATGTTAACGCCCCCCAGCGTCCACAGTGCGCTTGGTAGTACCCTGCATTTCAGCTCTTATTTAAAGTCACTTTACAACACAATGCTAGGGATTTTTAAAAATGAATCTTGGTGCATTGAATCACAATGCAAAACACTGTTTTCCTGCATTTTCCAGTTTAAGGAATACAGACCAAAAGATAAAAAAATTCCTGGAGCAGATAGGAATATTAAAAAAAAAAAATCTCTTTTCCAAGACTTATTATCTCTGGTCCAGTTTCTTTGGAATCCATATAATTTCCTTTGTTATCTTCTAAGGCAAAGGGACGAGCAGAGCTTATTGACAGTCAAGTAATATCTGGAAATGCCGCTCATTAGTGGCGGCGGGAAATACTGTGGCAGCGCTGCCTTTTCCATCCTTTGCAGCTCTAGAGTCCCTGAACTTTCAGATTTGAGCCAGCTTCCCAAGCGCACATTTTTCTTCCAAACGCACATTCCAGCCCAAAGGAACCCCGGCAACATCAAGAAAGAAACTGCCAAAATCAAGTCTCGGGAGCTCGGTCTACCATAAGCCTTCCCTCACTCCGTAAGCACTAATTTTGGGGTTCCCACGAAAGCCCCTGGAAACCGGGCCCGGCGCGCTCGGCTAGAGGCCTGCAGGTGGCATTCACGTTCCTCAACAGCAGGAAGTCTCCCGGGGAATCCGGGCGGCGTGGCAGACCCTTCCCCCACTTGGAGCGCTGGGAAGGCTGCGTGGTGGGCTTGCCCCAGGCCTATAACCACGCCTACTCCGAGGAAGTGGGCGCGCGGCGATTGGCAAGGCGGAGGGGGCGGGGCTCCCGGAGGTGGACTGAGGGGGTGGGGTCTGGGAGGGGACAAAAGCCGGGAAGAGCAATAAGCCCTGCCCCTCCGTCTGGTCTCTGGCTCCCACAGAGGCTGTGTCAGAAGCTGAGCCGGCCCGGGCAGAGTCGCCTCAACCTGTGTGCGCTTGAGGGTTTGAGAGGGTGAGTAGCTGGGGTGCCCTCTTGGGCCTTCCTCTGCAAGTAACCAGGGCTCCTGGGGGCGACCCCACCCCTGGCTGTTGGGGGAGACACTATTTCCAAGGAAAGCTGGAATGAGGGAAAGGAAGCAAGCGCAGATCTTGGTGCAAAGAAATGAACTTGGCTGCAAGGCTTGGGTTGCACGGCAGAGAAATGTCCAGGTGTTGGGTGTGAGGAATAGGGGGGATGCGGTGTGCCTGGATGCATGGATGCATGGAGGGCGGCTCTTGAGCGTGGGAGAGCGGCGAGGACACTGGCTGTAGTGACAAGTGGACGAGAGAAATGCAGCTAAAATGCACCGAACGCTAGGTCTTGGGTGTAAGAAGAAAACGTGAGACCGCGGGGAGTGGGGTGCAGAAAGGGTGTAAGTGGAGAACTGGGCGTGGACCGAGAACTCTGACGGTGGAGACTAGCGGCGAGGCCCGCGGGGAGCCGGGGAAGTGAGGCTCGGCTTCTGTCCGAGGCGTGTCCGCTGAGCCACTCGGGGGCGCACTGGGCTCGGGGAGAGACCCCTTCCGCATCCTCCGTCCCCGCCCCTCGCCGGTACGTGGAATGCTGGAAGGGGCGTTCCCTGGCCAGCTCCGGGTACCCGAGATTAAAGGTCCCTGCGGCGAGGAGGGAAGGGGCAGGATTGGGGATCTGAAAGGAGGAACCGAGCCTGCTCCGTTTGCCGACCTCTTGCACAACAACCCTTAGGATCTCTGCCGCGTCACCCAAAGACCTGCACACCCCGAGACCGGCTGAGAGCCCCCGAGACTCAGCACGCCCAGGGACGCACCCCGGGACGGGCGCGCGCACAGATGTTTGTACTCTCTTGACCTTTGCTCGAAAGGCGCCGGAGGACCTTTCACCGCCTTTTACCCCTCTGGATACACTCAGTGCTAGCTTTAAACCAGACAGACCGGCTGTCTGGCTGTTATTAAATACAGCTAAATCCTCTCCGTACAGGTGTTTTTGTATTAAGACTTTTCTGTTCTCGGTTGTGCTTTGTTTTAGGAGATAAACTGAAACTGCGTTGGGTCGAGTCGGCAGAATTGAAAGGAGTTGTGGCTACAAGTCCATTGCTGTAAAGGTGAGAACTCGCAATTCCTCACTCTGGCTTTCTTTGCTGTGACTCTACTTCAGTTCATTGGTCTTGATAGCAAGTGTGTAGACGCGGCAGGAGAGTGAAGCAGCACTATTTTTAACTGCTTCCTTGTGTCTTTTAGTCCAGCGTCTTCCCTGCAAGAGAAGAAATCATGAATCTTGAACTCAGCTGGAAAAAAAATTTGGCTAGCAGCTTGGGGTTCTTATTGCCTCAACCACTTTGTATTATAACTCCAGGTGTATTTTCTGGAATTGCAGGAGTGTGTCAGCTGCCTCCAGACTAAACCCATGAGGTCATGGTAGCTTTGGGCTTCAGCAGCTGCGGTAGGGTGGAGTCTGAAAACCTGAGGCCCAACCAAGCATGTAGGGAATACAGTGGGCTCCAAAACCCACACATCCTGTGGATATCAAATCCAGAAAAAAATACAGTGACCTACTCTGGGGTCTCCTCTTTGGGCTAACGGTCTGTAAACCATCTGTGCCCAAGCCCATTGCTTGCTCATGGGAAATAGCATAACTTCTTTGCTTCTCTGTTTCTTCCTCTATAAACAAGAGATATGTATGTACTTTCCTTATAGTGCTCATGTGTGTTAAGTGTGGAACATCATCCCTATCACAAAGTAGATGTTCCCTAAATGTTATTTAAAAGGAAAACACTGTCACCCAATATTCATGCAGTATTTTAACTGTATTGTTCATCAAGGACAAATAGCCAAGTCATAACTGTTTTGTAATATTATGCAAAAATGTGGCCACAAGCACATAGTGTTGAAACCAAGATATAAATATTCTGCCCCTAGCTTTGTTTGGTTTTAAAGGTTGGAAGTGACACTGGAATTAAAGTTTGTTTTTTGTGTTTGTTTGTACTGTACTTACAAATCGTTGTAGAAATTGCTGATTGGAAAGCAATTGATTCATCCACATCAGTTTGTTCATGTCCTCTTACTTGAAAGTTCCAGAAAGTTCCCCAGTAATGGATTATGGTATTGTCTCAACTCTAGGAAGCAAAATTCTAGAATTTCAGATTTGGGAAGTAAAGGTGGGAGAGTTGAAAATATACCCTGCTGGTCACAAGGAACTGAGGCATGCAAACTGTCTAATGATCATTCTTTATTTCCTAATGTAAAGCCAAACTAATTTAGTTAAATTTTTTAGGCTTGTTCAATGATAATGGTTGTAAAGTCCTCCTGACTTTGCCAATCCTTTGCTATAACTGAACGGGATGAAAGCAATGCTGGGAAAGAAAGTTCCATTCCAGTGTCAGGAGCAGGAACAGATACTTTCATCCCAGGGTCCCCTCTGCTTTCTGGACAATAAGCATGACCCTTTTTAAAGCCTCACAGTGTCTCTTTTGTTCAGAACAGTCCACCTTTCTTGGGATCAGATTAATTAATATGCTTTAAGGTGATGTGTCTGAGGCAATGTCACGGCCCATCTCACTAGCATCATGTCCTTGCCCTAAGCCACCAGAAGACCAGTGCAGGATTTGGGATACCAAAGAGCATGACAGTGTAATGCTTGCGTCCTAGCCTCTTCTCTGTCTATATTTCTCTATCTGCGAGATAGAAGTCACTTTTGTGTGTAGCTCCACATCACCAACTCTGCGGTCTTTCTGGTTAGGAAAGCATAGTTCCATTGGGAATTCTTCATCTTTTACTTTTCCAGTTTCCTAGAACATGGGTCTTAAGACCAATTAAATGTTCTTTTTTATAGGTAGTTATTTTAACCAAAACAGTCTCCTGCAGGGGAAAAACTGTGAGTCCTCATTCTGCCCAATTTGTAGGCTCAGTAAAATGAAAGTTGGAGAGAAGTGTTCACATAACATAGTAACAGATCTCCAGTAGCTGAGTAGTTGAAGGGCATGTTGCAGGGTTGGTCTTTGCCAGGTAGCCTTGGCAAAGCTGTTTTTCTCTTCAAGTGGGAAAATAATCCCTTCTAGGGTTGTCTTGTAGACTGACTCAGAAGCCACATGTGAAGCAGGTAGCTCAGTGCCTGGCATAGAGAGCTGCACGCGTCTCCTGGGACATGATTACTGACTTTGTGTAACTATACTATTTGAATAATTCTCTTAATAGTTACCAAATTGTTGATATTTCATTTCTACTTTATAATGAAACATGACAAGGCACTTTTTTTTTTTAGGTTTATTGAAGTAAAAATGTCCAAAAAAATCCATGGCGGTTCTGTGGTGGAGATGCAGGGAGATGAAATGACACGAATCATTTGGGAGTTGATTAAAGAAAAACTCATTTTTCCTTATGTGGAACTGGATCTTCATAGGTAAATAGGCTACCCCTCCATGTAGCTAGCAAACTTGGAAATATAATCTAAATTACTTAAAGGTATAACCAGTGAATTTTACATAGATATACAATTGTGTTTTATGAATAAAACTTTCAAGGGTTTGGGGGGTTGTTATTGTTCTTTTTTTCTTTGGGGGGTTTTGTTGTTTGTGCTGTTGAGACAGAAATTCATTCATAGCATAGCCCAGGCAACCCTCAAACTCAGGGTTGTCCTCAGCTTTGGCCTATTGAATGTTCAAATAGCTAGTTGTGTTTTGTTTTGTTTTGTTTTTGTAGGCAATATACATTTATTTTTTAACATTTTTTATTATTATTTCCGCTCATACAAACTTAATAGGTACACCAGTTCCCTCCCTCTCTTCTCCTCCCCCCGAACCCCCTGCTCCCCCTCCCCTCACTCCTCCCTCCCCATCCCCCAGTGCCTCCCCCCCAATCCCCAGAGAGTCCTTTAATGTGCCTGCCAGACTCTCCTCTGGGCCCTCCTCTCCGTTGACGTACAAGGACCCAGCGGCATTTCCCTGAACCCTTTCCTGTGTTCCCCTTAAGCATAGGAACACTACTGTGGCTGTCAATCCCTTGTCTCCAAGGATCTTGGTGCCTTTAGCAGATGCTGGACTTTGCGAGGTCAATAGTGTGTTGGACATTGCGCAGGGCATGCAAAGTCCAATTATGATTGCTTTGGCCCTAACTTGTGTGGAGTATCTTGCAAATCATCATTCCTCCCATCCTTTTGTTCTTACAATCTTACCGCCCCCTCTTCCGCAAATTTCCCCGAGCTTCAGGATGGGGAGAGATTAGTTCTAGGTGGTTGATATAGAGTCTCTGAAGTTCTGGATTGTGGTTTGTTGATAAAATAGCTAGTTGTATACTATCACATCCAGCTTTTTTTTTTAAGACTAAATACATTCAGATGAATCTTCTATATCTTCATACTTCTTGAAAAGGTAGTTATTTTTTACAAGTCAAGCATTATAAGGGAAATGATGTGTAAGGGAAGTGGTGTAGGACCAGCAAGATGCCTTAGCAAGTAAAACTACCTTCCCCCAAATAAAGGTACCTGCCCCCAAGCCTGAGATGTGCTGATTTCCACCTACAGAACCCATATGGTGAAAGGAGACAACTGACTTCTGCAAGTTCGTCCTCTGACCTGCACACACGCACCCACACACAAAATTAATTAGTGCATGAATGAATGTAAACTAGAAGACATGAGAAAGAGTAAACTGAACAGTAAACGCAGCTTTGTCCTTTCAAACTAGATCTTCGTTAGTAAATGATTTTTTTCCTTTTCATTCTTCATCTTTTGCCCTTTTTGCATTCTTTCACCTCAGAAAGAACACTTGGAGTTACTTCTTAGAATACCAACTTTCTGGAAGCAGTTTCCTAACCTGCGTCTGTTTGTCTTGAGTTTACAGAATTTAAAGGCAGATTTGAAAGTATACCATTCTCTCATTTTTTCTCTTGTGTTTTTCATAAGCTTGCTCTTGCTCTTTGCATTGTACAGTTGAACTGCATAGAGATCATTTATAAAGGGTGATAGAATCAAACAATGTCAGGGTGTGATGTTGAGCAGTGTGCTTCAGGTATACCATTGGCAAGTTTAAGTGTGTTTGATTTGACCCAGAGTTGTTCAGAGTATGCCCTGAGGAACATTGCTTAGTTAGGTGTAGGCATTTAGTACACACTGTATCATTTAGACACCCTTTTTGATTATTCTTATTCTTGGTTGCTGATAATATCTACATTGCAACCAAAATAAATTGTAAATACCATACTTGGAGAGATTCACCAGTCATACAGGAAAGAAACCATAAAAAACAGATTCCAAGTGAGTTGAATAGGAACTCTTTCCTGTCCAGACTATTGCATAGCAGGATGTGAGCTCAAGGTTCATTCTCTCTCTCTTTTTCTCTTTGTCTCTCTCTTTCTCTTTCTAAGGCAGGGCCTCGCTATGCTACCCTTACTGGGCTGGAAATTGCTTTGCAGCCCAAGCTTGCCTAGAGCTCATGTACTACTATAAAGATTCTTTAGGGTCCATTAAAATGACTGCAAGCATCCTGGAGGCCTTGAGCCTGAAGACTCCCCCTTTCAAGGGGAGTCACATGGATCATAGCTGTCATCCCAGCTCTCAAGAGGCTGAAGCAGAGGGATTGCTGGGAGTTCCAGGTTAGCCTGGCCTACGCATTCTGGGCCATAGCATAAGACCTTCTTTCAAAGGAACAAAATAAAAGTGGAATATGCCTAGGCAGAAAAGAGTTCATGACAGCAATTAAAGAATTTTTAGAAGTTCAAATAGATTTTTCAATTATTCCCAAATTAATATTGTTATCAACTGGTTATTGTGGCGCAGAGTATGTAGGGAGTGATTAGTTGCTTTTTTTGTTGCTTGTAAAGGGAGGTTGCGTGGTGGTCTAAATGATCTCCATATACTAGCACTTGGGATATCTCAGGACAGGAAAATGCAAAAACTAAAGAGAAAGCTAGAGCTGCTTGGGTTTGCAATTTTTGAGAAATGAAACTTCTCTATAACATAATGGAGGACAAAGTAAATCCCTAGATTAATTTGGTTTGACCATGTTAAATAAACCATTGCATCCTGACAGCTTCGTAGTCATTTTCTGTGCTCTGTGAGGCAGCACTGATTGAGCTTGAGGGACTTGCAATGTGAGTGCAAGTGTGCATTAAGCTAAACCCCTTCAGCACATGTAAGAGCGTTGATGAATTGCTTTACTTATGCAATGAACTGCACACTTATTTCCAGAGCAAAGAGACCTGCCCAGAAATAGGGTAAGGTTCACCTCATGACTAACTGGCATTAAAGGAAAGAATAAACAGCTCTTTTGGCATTTATCTTTCATAGCCGGGCTCCCACCACTTCGGTGTCAAAATGCAAAATTCCTTCAAGTCTTCCAACTCTCTACTCTCTTCATTTACAAAGCACAAAGCTTACTAGAGGAAAATAAAGTGGTGCTTAGATTTCATTTGTATACTAAGTATGTGTAGAGAAACCAGGCCAAAGGGTTACCTAGGTGTTGTTATTGCCGATATATGGTGAAAAATAGAAGCTTGGCAGAGTGCGTTGGTTTCCGTTCAGTTTCCTGATAGACAAGTTTTTACTACAGTGCAGGAAGGCAGGACTTAGCCTCCTGGCCTCTTTCTCTTCTTAGTGTCTGCTTATTCCTGCTAAAACATGACAGATTTAGATGTGTCCAGGGTCCTCACTTTCTGCCCCACAAGCTCTATGTGCCACCACTGTGGCCATAGGGTACAGTCAGTTCGTCTGAAAAGTCATGCATACGCTTTTCTCCCGCTCCAAGCTATGACTTAGGCATTGAGAATCGTGATGCCACCAATGATCAGGTCACCAAGGATGCAGCAGAAGCTATAAAGAAGTACCATGTTGGCGTCAAGTGTGCCACCATCACCCCTGATGAGAAGCGGGTTGAGGAGTTCAAGTTGAAGCAAATGTGGAAATCGCCAAATGGCACCATCCGGAACATTCTGGGTGGCACTGTCTTCAGAGAAGCCATCATCTGCAAAAACATTCCCCGGCTGGTGACGGGCTGGGTGAAGCCCATCATCATAGGCCGTCATGCTTATGGGGACCAAGTAAGTCATTTTGCAATAATTAATTTTTCTCATATTCATTTTAGTGGCCCTGTAGTTCTGATTTGTTTGTGTTTTGTTCTTTTGATGTCCATTAAGAAATGTAGATATGTATATATTAGAATTGTATATTTACATACATGTAGGAAACAGTACCTACAGATAAACTTTCACAGGACATGATATTCTCTAAACAGCTTTATCTTTCTGTGAGGTTATCCTAAGGGATATTGCCCAAGGGATTTTGTATTTGAAATTTCACTTGCTTCTAAATTAATGGTTTTTAGCACTGTCTATACAATTAGGATCTTTTCAAGAGATTTTTGTGGGTAGTGGTTCTATTTCATGTTTGTTTCTTTTGCTCCTTTATTTCAATATCTGAGTTCCTACCCAAGAGCAGTTGAAATCTGAATTTTGTCTGGGTTTTGTGTGTGTGTGTGTGTGTGTGTGTGTGTGTGTGTGTGTGAATTTTTAAAGTCTCCCACATGATTCTGATATGCAGATGTTGAGAACTATCAAAGGTGATAAAATTGATTGCTTCACAAGTAAAAGGAGAATCACCCAGTGGTGGAAATCAATCTTGCTAAAAGCAGCCTTCTGTCTGTTGGAAAAACAAATTTAGTTTCTCAACAAATAGGCTCGTTGCCAAACTCTGCAGAAAAGTTGCCCATTAAACAAATTCCAAAGTCAGGGTTGGAAATGAGGTTTCAGATTTTAGTAGAAGTAGCTTATTTATGAAAAAAAAGAACCTTAAAAAACAGGAACCTGTAATGCCAAAATACAGAGGCTCTTCTGTAGTCATGTCTGAAAACAGTAGCTACATACATGTCTCTGTTCTTGGGACAGCATCACCAGCCCAGTTCAGTCCTCCAGGATCAGCTGACTTTTGTTGCATACTGTGGCTCCCATCCCTTCTTCCTGGCCAGCTCTTCACAGATGTCTCCCAGACACTAAGCAAGGGAATCTAAATGGCAGGAGAATGAATCCCCAAACTTTTAATACACAATCCTAATTAGGATCTCGCCAGTTCGGTTTCTTTCTGCTTTTTGTTTGTATTTGTCTTTTTGGTTGTTTCAAATTTCATGCGGCCTCCACTCATTCGGTGTCACTATTCTGTTACATCCAGACTGAAAGTTGGCGGATGTCACATTGATTCACTGTTTAAATGTGCATAAACCTAACAAAACATTTATAGTGACTTGGTGCCCCAGTTTCTTCCTTTTAAGAAAGTGGGAACAAATCACCTCCATAGCAATGGACTTTACAAGTCAGAAGTGTCTAATCCTTTTTCGTTGTTGTTACCTGACTGCTCTTTCACACACTGTTGTTAAGATTGCTGTTAAGCAATAGGCGTGGCTAACCCACTGGTACCTGACTCCGTGGTCACTGCTCTGGTCACTGAATAAAGCAGATCTCTAAAGAAGAACGTCCAGTCCAGCAATGACTTGTGGGTACCTGTGGGAACTGGGGACATTTCTCCACTAGAGATGCTCTGGTCTATCCAGGAAGCAGCTGTCCTTGAGGTCAGAATAACAGCCTTTTGTGAACATGGGTCTGGAGTTAGTAACATTATCATTGCGGAGAGATGGAGCCCTGAGCATCTATTTAAGGACCACTTTCTAAGTCTGCTGACCTGGGTGCATTATTTCCTGAGTTCCATCTTGTAAGGCTGATAGAATAGTCAAGCACGTTCAACACGCCATTTCTGGCATAGGGCAAGAACAAAGTGTCATCTCTATCATCCTCCTCCTCTGTACTACATCTAATGTAACCATCCCTCCTCCAGGAAGGCTTCCCTGACCTCTAGGTCGTGCTCATCCCTTTCCATTGTCCCATAGCATTTTTTTTCCCCTGTGTCACCTTTTAACATTTGTGATCTCCTCTACTGCTTCTCCTTTGTGCTTGTTTTGAATAGGCTATACACTTTCTCAGGAAAGGTACCTTGTATTCTCTGCCCTCTCCAGATTAGTGCTCACAAAACTGATACTGGTTTTAGTGATGATCAATATTTGCTGATGTTTTTAATGTACACTAACTAGCAGAATTCTCTGGACTTCTTTCCATTTCCACAACACCTGGTTAACTGCTCTGTTTGCCTGGCTCAATAATCCATCTTTTTTTCCTTCTAAAATGCCTACTAAGGTATCTCTCTTAATACATTTTTCCCTCTCCACAGTACCGAGCAACTGATTTTGTTGTTCCTGGACCTGGCAAAGTAGAGATAACTTACACACCAAATGATGGGTCTCAGAAGGTGACATACTTGGTGCATAACTTTGAAGGTATGTATAAGTCCATCGTAAGCAATGTTTCATTTAAGCAGATGACTTAAGCAGCCTTATTACTGGTTTGTAAGCTTAGTTGTATGGCTTCAGAAAAATGCAACTTGAATCTACAACATTTCTGCAGAACCCAAAAACCTAAAATAAAAAAAGTAATTAGCTCCCATGTATTCCCATGACAGGGGTAATGAAGGGCAAAGGAGGGGTTAGCTACTTAGCTGGGAATATATGTAGGTAAAGACAAGGACATAATTATGTACTTGGTTAAAAATCACAGAGGGAAGATTGCCAAAATTCTGTTGTCTGTGAGTTGCATAAATTAAACATTAATACTTCCAAGTCTTTGTCATGTAACCTGCCTCTTGCTTTGGTAGGCTTTTGGACTTGGTTTCATTATTTATTTGCTAAATTTTCTTCTCGCCCTTCTGGGAAACCAAGTCACTATAAATGTTTTGTTAGGTTTATGCACATTTAAATGCACATTTAAATGGGGCCAGAGTTCAGTAGCAAAGTACTTGCCTTACGTATGAGGCCCTGGTTCTATCAATGTCATAAAAAAAGAAAAGAGGTTATGTTAGGAAAAATTTCACAAAAGTGTAAAAGAATTCATACAAACAGAAAACCCAGTATCTGCCTAGCTTTAGTTTTCCTTGCTCTCCTGTAACTGATATTTTAATAGAATCCAGTTCTGTGGGTGTCAATGCGTTTCACTTTCTAAGCCAAGTTAACCTTGGGCATTGGCATGAGTTCAAGTTGTGACATTTCATAATAACAGAGGTCAACTAATGAGAGTTGTGAAACACCAGTAATTATAGGTGTCATTATTATACCCGCCAATTATCACATGTTCAGTATCCCCTACAGGAAATTGGAAGATTTTTTCATTCAGTAGTTGAAATGCAAATCTGATTCTCATCAGCTAAAGTTGAGCACACACTTCAGTTTAAATACATGTTAGTAACCATTGAAGTATATAAAGGATCGCTTCCAAATGAGTTGCCCATTCTTGAGTGTATTTCTAATTCACACCAGTCATTCATTCATGTCACTTCAGTCTGTTGGGGATGCTGTTCATTGCCATTCCAAAATGCATTAGACTTTCCTTATTTGAACTGATGTTTGTCCTATGTCTGGGGATCCCAGTCTATTCAGGCTAGACATCTGCCTGGGACCTTCCAGAAACAGTCGTGGCAGCTAAAATGGGTCCTCAGGTTTCGTGCGTGTCAGCCTCACTGTGGTGATCCCATCCTCCATTTCCTTTCTCCTTGTTTTCTTCTTCACAGAGTGTGGTGGTGTTGCCATGGGCATGTACAATCAAGATAAGTCCATTGAAGATTTTGCCCACAGTTCCTTCCAAATGGCTCTGAGTAAGGGCTGGCCTTTGTATCTGAGCACCAAGAACACTATTCTGAAGAAATATGATGGACGCTTTAAAGACATCTTTCAGGAGATATATGACAAGTAACTAAAGTTCTTTCATTCCTTTTTCTTTTGTTGATTCTTTGGTATTTATTTATTTGTTTTGAAATTAGCTGAAATTTATGGTATAGATTTTGGTCATTGGACTAAGCGAACATCTTTATTAACCCTTAATTTAAGCAAGGGTAAATTTGTGATTTAGCAGAACTGAAATAACTTCAGGGTTGCTCTGAAAAGGTAAATGTAAAGGAAAGATGTAAGATGTTTTAATATTTGAATAAAGGTACTCTTGGTTTTAGAAAGTTCTAATTTTTCAAATAGATACGTTTCTGAACCATGGTCATCTCCTTTCTTTCTAAGGACCACTTTTTTTTTTAATGACTGAAAATTCTGCTTCGCCCTTTCATTTGAACTAACTTTATAGTAATTTTTGGTTCAGCCCCTTACTAGCTGAACATGTGTTAACTTTTAACATGGTAAAACTCCCTGTTAGGAGCAAGTGTTCAGACTGACAATTAGAGTTGGGTGAGAAATATTCGACGATTTCTTTTCCAACTGCTCTTCTATATCAAACCCAGAGAGCATCCCACAGGGTGTCTGGCTTCTGAAATTGATTTTTTGTTGTTCTTGATTACACACTAAAGATAAGCCACCTTAAGAATCTGATTGGTATGTTGAAAATTACAGAGGGTCAATCTACTGTCAATTCTCACATCTCCAAGTTTCAGGAAAAGACATCAGATGGCCACATTGTAGGTTTACCATCAGTAAATAACTAGACCTGACAAATTCTTAAGTTTGTGTGTGTGATTTCTACTTAAAAATTCTGCTTCCTGCTCCCTTGGAAAATGCAGATGAAATCCCCAACAAAGCAAAATTTTCTTTCTTGTTCTCATTTCCTATTTTTTTTTTTTTTTTTTTTTTTTTTAGGCAGTACAAATCTCAGTTTGAAGCCCAAAAGATCTGGTATGAGCATAGGCTCATTGATGACATGGTGGCCCAAGCCATGAAATCTGAAGGAGGCTTCATCTGGGCCTGTAAAAACTACGATGGCGACGTGCAATCAGACTCTGTGGCCCAAGGTAAACAGCCAGAGGATGGTATTAGGTTATTCCATAAAGTCCTCCAAGGTGGGCAGGCAATGCTGCAGCCCTTAATTGTGGGTTCATAAAATGATAGGGCTGCATGGTGCCCAGGTTCATTACCATGTACACTAGATAAGGAAATTAAGTCCCTAGTGGGAAAGTGGTTTTATTCAAAGTCACACACTGACTACCAAGTGAGTTGACCCTCACAGCTCCACCCTTGCATATTAATTCATCACTTGCCTCATCTACTTCACTTGAGATTTGAAAGCCTGCAGTGGGTAGCCAACTGTATGGTCAGAAAATCACTTCCCATCTCTGTCCTCATTATCTCCCTGGTGAGAATTTAAGGAAACCAAGCTACTCTGTTAAGAAAGGGTAAAGCCAAGGTCCTAGATTGTCCCAGCAATCAAGGGTGAGGATTTCCCAAAGCTCGTTCATCTGGCAACAGGTCTTAATCATGACACTTCTGCCAGCTGTCCTGTAACTCTACAAAACAAGTAATGATTACTTAGTTTCCAACATGAAAGGAATGAATAAAGAGGCCCAAGGCCATTCACAGAAATTCTGGGAACAGAGGGCTCTGTGCCAGGTGTCCCTGATTTCTTCCTCAGCTTTAGGTATACACGGAGAAGTTCTATAAACTGTCCCTCCTCAAGTGAATGTTTGTGTTCACTTTAATGATGTTTTCTTTTCCCTGGGAACTACTGTTTCATTGTCGTCGTTGTTGTTTCTCTTGTGAAAGTCGGTTTGAAAATCAGCAGACCAACACAATTAAAGTAACTTTAATATCAGACAGATGAATTACACAATGCTCTGTGTTTCTCTTAACTTCTCACAATTATTTGTCCTCAGTGGGGAGAGGGATGAATGCCATCGGCAGTGACTTCATGGTAGATGAGCAAAGTCATCCCTTCCTTCATTCATGCTGCGGATCAAACCCAGGCCTTGCATACGCTAGGCGAGTGCTTTCCCACTCAGCTAAATTTCCAGCTCTTTCCCTTTAAAGTCAGACTGAGATTTAGAAGTTAGATAATAAAACTTGGTTGAGTCGTTATGACTTCTTGCAGCTGCTCATCTGTACCAGGCCTAGACCCTGTCTCACAGTGTCTGGCTCCTGATATTGACAGGAGAATAGCTGACTCCCAAGTACCACCAAACTTGGCTTTTAGGAACTATTTTGATGTCTTTAAAATACATAAGATGTGGGCTTTCTATTGCAAAGAGGAATACTTGCTTTAAAAACAATTGTGTGTCGGGGTGTGTGTGTATGTTGCATGCATCATTAGAACAAGAAAGTATATGTAGAAATTAGAGTTTACAGTATGGTAGTCCTTGATAATAGCCCTACCTAAGACTCTATGTGTGTCAAGAGCATAAAAATCAAATGGTCTCAGACAGAGAAATGAATTACAAGGCACAGAGCTGTCTTCTCACTCATTCTTCTTGAGGGTATGAGCTATGTATTCACATCATTCATTTGTGGCCTGAGTTTAGCATGGCTCCAGCTAGTGACTAAGTGAAAGCAAAGTAGAAGCCACAGAGCCCCAGAAATAGGATGGAATATAGGTCAGATTGTGGAATGAGCCTGAAGCCTTCTAATCAGTCACTGTGAGCATCTGTAAATCCTGGATGGTGTTGCTGACCCCATTCAAAGATGACTTTTCCTTTTTTCTTTCAAATTTACCAAATTTCAAAATAACATCCAATGTCTGTGTTAGACTTCTCATTGCTATGGCCATAAAATAAAATAAAATTAGTATTAATCTTGGTCTCAGACCAAAACAACAACAACAACAAAAATTAGCAAGTATATTTTAATGTTTAGTGTAAGTTTGAACCATTAGCTTCACAGCTGGTCATGAAGGGTAGCAAAAATGGAGGAAGGGGTTCTTTGAAATCAAGTGAAAAAAAATGCATGAAATGTAAAAGCAATTTGTCCTAGCTTATAAATTGGAATATAGTTCTCTGAGCATGAAACCACAGAAGAGAATTGTTTTGTTGAAGGTGTGAAAGACAAGCAGACAGAATATTCCTGGGGGGGTTCCCTGCTTTTTTTCTCCCCTCCCAGCCAATCAGGGAGCACCCCGAGGGCAGTAGTCAATACTCTTTAGTCTTTATTTTCCCAGAACAGAATAACACATTCTTCCGTACATAACAATAACATATTAGACTCTTGCTGTGTGACAAGAATATACATGTGTAAGATACGAATGTATCGTCTAATCCTGTAGTAACTCAATAAAGTAGTAGATACGTCTATTCCCGTATTCCAGGTAGAAAATGGAGTCATGGGAGCCATAAAGCCACAGAAGCAGGATAGAATAGAGGTTAGAGTCTAAACCTTCCATCACAGAGCAGGTGCTCCCAAGAAACCTGATAGAGCAAGGCAACCTTTCCATATTCCTTGACTCTAAGACCAGGTGCCAAGACCCTGCTTTCTGAAGGGCAGGAGAACTACTGATACTTTCATAGTCTCTTGTTTACCAGTCTCTATGTAGGCCTGACCCTACCTAGTCACGTGCTGTCAGCTCTGAGACCGATGTTCTTCCTTCAGTTGGATCCATTGCTTCTTGCTTGCTGTTTACAGGTTATGGCTCTCTTGGCATGATGACAAGTGTGCTGATTTGTCCAGATGGTAAGACAGTAGAAGCAGAAGCTGCTCACGGGACCGTCACCCGTCACTACCGCATGTATCAGAAAGGACAGGAGACATCCACTAACCCCATTGGTAAGATGGCATCTACTTCTCATTTCTGACCACATAGCCCTTGGAAGGCCACAAATATAAAAGCCACATGAATAGATCTCTCTCAGAGCTTCAAGGGCAGCACACGTTATAAAGAGATTACAGGATAGAAGAAGAGACCAAAAGATGATAACAATATAGAAACCTTTCCTAAATCAAGAAATGCCTTGCGACGAAGTGGTAGTACCATACCATTAGGGTATGCTTTTTAAAATTTTTTTGATAAAAGATTTCTAACTTTCAGAAAACTTTTGTCCTTAATTCACAGCCTCTAAGGAAGCCTATCACCCAAACAAAAACCTACTGTTCCTGAGCCAGTAAAACACGTGGGAATCCCTGTAACTGGAATGATGAATATACAAACTTTTCATTTCTCTTTCAGCTTCCATTTTTGCCTGGTCTAGAGGGTTAGCCCACAGAGCAAAGCTGGATAACAACAATGAGCTCAGCTTCTTTGCAAAGGCTTTGGAAGATGTCTGCATCGAGACCATTGAAGCTGGCTTTATGACCAAGGACTTGGCCGCTTGCATCAAAGGTTTACCCAAGTAAGTTTACCTTGAGCTCTGTGGTCAGATTACCACTTTCTGGAATTATATGAATTGTTGTTCTTCATGGCTATCTTAGGGCAGACAGTACCTGTGTATTGTCAGATAGTGAACCTGCCTAGCTTTGGGAGATATGTGGTCCTTTTACAACTACTCGACCAGGAAGGTGGTCATAGATAAAACAGACTTGCATGAATACGGCAGCATGCCAATCAAACTTCTGTGTACAGACTAGGTTGGATCCATGGACTTGACTCATTTGCTTACTTTTGATCTAGTTAGTCATCGAGTAAATAGGTTCCATTTAAATTTCAAAGAGAAAGCGATAGACATTTAGAAGCAAATGAATGAAGCAGGCACCACTAGTACATAGATGTCTAGTTGACATGGTCCCTTCCTTAAGCATCTGTAACCATCAGTTCAACAATCCACAAGACCCACAAGGGGTTTTCTGAGGAAAGAGAGCCAGTATCCCAGCTGGACTGATTCCTAGTAAGAATTCTCTCTCAAAATCAGTTAGTTACTATGTCTTGTCTCAAAAAATACTAGCATTGAGCACTAATGCCATATCCCCACCACCGTATCCTCAGAGATCTCATTTATGGTCATTGTATCCCAGTAAGTGAGCAGACAGTCACTACATGTTTTTTAAACAACCAGCAAAAATACATTTGAAATGTTCTCATCAGTGTAGCATTTTCATAGGTTCTTTACTTACCAACACCTTGTATTAGCCAGACAATTGACTTTTTAAATACAACACTAATGAAAACAGAGCAGAGAAGAGTGTTCTGAAGAGTAGAAAGATCAGGTTTTGTTCTTTCTAAGAATAAAATGAGATGTGAGATCATTTCAGTCACATTAGCATTGACCTAAACTAATGCTCCTGGAAATTCCCAGTAGACATCTACACAGAAAAAAAAAAAAAAAACCTCCTTTGAGAGAGAGAGAGAGTGTGTGTGTGTGTGTGTGTGTGTGTGGTTCTACCACATACTGCCCAGAGATGGGGTCCTGAACCTGATCAACCCCAGAAACCTTGAGCATAGTTGTCAATTCATTTGTGACTTGTTAACATTAATGAGTGTCTTGCTTTCTTAGTTTGTTACTGTTATTAACATGTGACTCAAACAATTTAGAGGAACAAGGGGATTTTTATTCCAGCACATGATTTCAGGTTGAAGCCCATCATGGCGGGAGAGCTATACGGCTTCCAGAGCTGAACACTCTGGTCACATCATACCACAGCAAGAGCAGTGGGGCAAGGACCCATGCTGTTGTCTAGCTCGCCAGCTTGTCAAACTATCCCATAGCTCTTTCCATCTTATCAGCACCCAGGAAATGGTCCCACCCGCTATGGGCTGGGTCTTCCCACATTAGTCATACAATTAAGACCATTTCCCACAGGCTTGCCTTAACTACATAATTCCTCATGGTTGTACTGAAAAGCTGAGTCCTTAAATGTTGACAATTAAAGCTAAATGTCACAGTTTTTCTCCTAGAATTGCAAGTAGTATATACACATTTAATATATATTTAATTACCTGCTTCCATATCAGAAAGGAACTAAATTCTCTTCTTCTCTTTCTCCCCCCTCTAGTGTGCAACGTTCTGACTACTTGAATACATTTGAGTTCATGGACAAACTTGGAGAAAACTTGAAGGCGAAACTATCTCAGGCCAAACTCTGAGTTCATACCTGGTCTCAGGAGGACCAGTGATTTTGGTAACTAGGTCCACAAGTTTACATTTTTTTTTATATATAACACTCAAGGATTAAAAACAAAATCCATTTTGTAATTTGTTTAGAAGACAAAGTTGATTTTTTCTATACGTTTACAGTCACTTTCCTTTTCATAACAGTTGTCCCCACCTTCATGAAGGTGGCAGGGGATGCTTTTTTAAAATTGTATTTTGTTTTCTGGCCACAGCCCAGGGAGGACTTCAGTATCCATTCATATTCACTGTCGCTTTGTCTCCTGTTCTAATATAAATGACCAAAAATCGAAAGTGCTCGGATGGGTAAACAGCAGCCAGTTTTGTTCCCTAAAATATGTGTGAAGGAGAACCCGTCCCCCCTTGTTTTCCCTGTTGTCTGCGAGCCGGGAGCGTTGGGAGGTTCCCATGTTGTACAGTCCCATTGTGTGAGCTGGAGGTGCACAGTGACCTCACACACGCCTAGAACAGAGAGAACAACTAGAAACGTGCTGAGTCACTACAGTCATTCTTGTAAAGAGCTTCTTAAGGTGTCCAAGGTACTCAATATTTTAGAGACTACTGGAGAGCTCAGAATCCAGAACACATTTGCCTGGAGGCAGGCCCTCTGTTCTTGTCTTCCTCTGGCCTGGCCTGAAGATTATCCTGCTCTAAATAGCACAATTTTATTCTTGTGCAGTGATATAAACTGCACAGTTTTGAGACTCCTGCTGGCCTGTTTCACTTCTTTTCTATGAATGTGATTTTTCCCCCCAGAGGTTGATATTAAACACTATTCTAGCCCTGTTATTCATCTGAACCGTTAATTAAAATTAAGTACTAATGACTCTTCCTTGAGTTTTTATTTATTGCGCGATCGATGCCAAACATCAGGCTATGTCCTAGCCAAAGGAATTTGATTTGAAAAACATCTCTGTTCTTAAGAAGTTTCCTGTAGGGACTGGAGAGGTGGCTCAGAGGTTAAGCCTCTGCCTTGCAGGCGGAAGGTCCTGAGTTCGGATCCTAGACCCCACGTATAGATGCCAGGTGGAAGCGGGGACGGCCTGCGTTTCTGGTCCTGGTAGGGCGGAGCCTGTGAATCCTGGGGCAGAGTAAACAAGGAGGTGGAGGCGGTCCATGGGAGTTCCCTAATTGGCCTGTGGTTCTACATACACACTCGCACACATACGAACGCATGCACGCACACACAATTGAATAAATAATAATAAAAAAATTTTTTTAATTAAAATTAAAAAAAAGAAGTTTCCCTTAAAGGAAATTGGTGAGTAAGCAGACGGAAAGGAGTGAGAAGAGCAGAGACAGATGTGCAGGAGTAATTACAGAATAGTAGAGAACAGACACGATGCACCCGCTGAGGAATTTAGTTGGACAATGAGCTTGTAAGTCAATAAGGAGCCAGGGAAGACCTGTAAAAAAGACTTGTAAGAAAGACTTCTAGAAAAAAAAAAAAATCCAAGTAACATTTGTGGAGAAGGAACACTAGGAAAGGAAGGACACCGGAGGCTGTTGTGACATGTTAGCTGAAAGGCACTGATGATTCAGCTGGTGCCGTGGTGCCAAGAAGAGATCAAGACATTGGATGAGCAGCTGGGGACACACCTCTACCAGTGAAGTATGATGAGAGGGCCTGAGTTCAACCCCCAGGACGGTCTCCACCTAAAAGCTGAGATGATGGCACGTGTTTGTAATCCCAGCCTGGGGCCACCTCCCTGGGAGATCGCCCAGGCAGGTCCCTGGGACTTGCTGGCAGGCAGCCTGGTCTACTTGGCAACTTACTGGGAAAAGCTGGAGAGCACCTCAGGCCCAATAACCAAGGCTGACCTCTGACCTCACACACAACACAAGAACATTGGATGTCTAGGGCTCTCTGTAAGTACGTGGTGGTTGTTTCAACTTGTTTGCTTGTTGCCGATAAGGAGCTTTACTCTTGCTTATGATTCTTCCTTACAGTTCATAGTCCGTCTTAGCAGGAGAGTCCATACCGACAACAGGAGCAGAGGGAACTGGACACACCATGTTCATAGGAAGTACTGAGATAGGGGCAAACCTCACTTGCCAGTCTGCAAAGTCTATCCAAATATGCCAGACTACTGAACCACCTTTCTCCATCTGATCCATCTGCCCAGGAAATGGTCTCACCTGTCAATCTCCTGCAGGCTTCCTTGGGACTTGCCTTACCTACCAATTCTTTACAGATATGCCCAGAGCCCAATCTTAATTATTACCGCTCTAACTAGCACAGTGGCTGAGAGAGAAGAACAAGTCAAGAGGCCTTCCCAGGTTCTGACTCCACACCCAGAGAAAAGCTCTCCACATCCCAGCATCCTTGGGATAAAAAGCTCTGCGAATTTATATATATTTTCAAGCCTCAAAAGTTCATGAGTAGAATGTCTATTTCTTGGTCTCTAGTCTACCTTCCTGGCCAGCTTGGAGTCAGACCTTATACAGCTGATTATACACAAATCTCTCCAAAAGTCCAAAGAAACAAAGCCTTTCAGAATCATGTGAGATAGAGTGATGCAAGATGCACATGTGATGCAATCCCACCCTCATGACAAATCCAGTCTAAGCCTGTGTCTTGATCAATCATCTTGCCAGGAAAACCTCATGAAGCAGAAAGGTTCATATGACTTGAGCAGCTCTTCAAGACCAAACAAGTTAAAAAAAAAAAAAAAACTCTTCTGCAGAGTGGAAAGGGGGTTAATCTGTTTCCCCATATGATTACACAACTCGCACTGGCAAAGAGAAGCATTGTTTCTTGCATCTCAATGCAAGGTTCTAAACATCTTTTTACAAATGATCATGGCTCAAGATTGAGCCTTCAGTGTCTGGGAAACATAAGATTGTCTCTTAAAAAACAATTGTCCAGGGCTGGAGAGATGGCTCAGAGGTTAAGCCTCTGCCTCACAAGTAGAAAGTCCTGAGTTCAGATGCCATGTAAAACACCAGCAGAAATGGTGGCAGCCTACACATCCAGCCCTGGAAGGTGAAGCCTAGGAAACTATAAAACAAAAGCAAAGAGGAAGTAGTGCAATACAGGTTGAGTCCCAGAGTCACCCTTGGGCCCCAACAGAGACACACAGAGCATGCATGCGCACACATACACATACACATACACACACATATGCTTACAAAATAAAATTTGTCCAATAGTTTGCCTTTATCTTGCCTTATCTAAACTTCTGCTTAGACTTTTGACTAGTAACAGCTCCATAATGATTCGAGTGCCCATTTCCTACTTTATTCACAGAATTGGAAAGCATCTATCTGGAGTTGTGATTCAGATGGGAGAGTGTTTATTTAGCATGCACAAAGCTTTGGGTTCAGTCTCAAGCAGTGCTATCCAGTGTACTGGTGCTTGCCTGTCATCCCAAGACTCAGGAGATAGAGGTAGGACTATCTAAAGTTCAAGGTCATTTTAGACTGGAAAGTTCAAGTAGTGACATGAGACTTATCACAGAAAAAAAAAAAAAAAAAGAAAAAAAAACAACAACCTGGATGTTAGAGGGTTGGATAGAACAAAGCAATGGCAGTGGACTACAAATTGTTAAGCCCCTCCTGCTCAAGTGTCCTGGGGGCTGCCCATTCCAGTGCCTACCGGCTCAGCATCTGGCCAAGAACCAGTTAACGTCTCAAATAGCCAGCAGAGGAGCAGCTGCTGAGTCAGCATCCACAGGCCCATGGTTTATCTTGTAACAGTTAGAGGGTCAGTGCTATTGACCTAGAAAATGACTCTTCAGCAAAACATGGATGGCAGCGGGATTCAGGCATGCACAAGAGAAGAATTTCAGGCTTGCAAATTCTCCAAATTTCTAGAAACTATCTCGGGGGAATTTTTAACAAGAGATATTTAAGTTTTAACCTTAACAATTAGATTCACAGCTCCTCTATGTTCTTCTTTGATGAATGAGATCCTTCTAAGACACTTCTGGTTATCTGAATATTTATGTATTAATAAATAGCTATGACTCTTGATCTTTCTGTTAGCAGATAATATCAGAAACTGATATAAAACATGATCATGCAGGCTGAATATTTATGTCAACACTGATGGAAATTCTGTACTCTTTATTGATTATCTAACATTGCAGATTTTATCCATAATTCCTTAATTTTACAGTATGGAGAATGTGGTGTTCTAACTGCTAATTTTTCTGAGATAAGAAACATGAAGAAATATGAATTTGGGGAATATCTCAAGCCCTGAAAGAGGACATGTTTTTAGATATTGCAATATTGTTTGTAATTTAATTTTCAATAGTTCCAAACTTCAAAGAAAACTTCAAGATAGTATGAGAAAATTTTTTGACAGTCACTTGGTTTATTCTTTTTCTCTCTCCTTCTTACCCTTCCTTCCTCCTACTTTCCCTCTCCCCTTCCCTCTCTTTTTCCTTCCCTCTTCCCCATGTCACATATTTTTTCCTGAATCACTTTAAAGTAATTTGAAGACATTCTGCTCTTTATCCCTAAATTCTTCATTATATGTTTCCAGAAAAAGAAGAAAAAAGCATTTTCTTATATAGCTACAATTATAAAAATTAGGAAATTTCACACTAATACAATTCAATAAAAACTCAAATTTCAACAGTTGGTCCAATAATCTTCACACCCCTTCCCCTTCCGTTCCAGGAGCCAGTCCAGTGTTCAACAAATTCAAAACGAGAAACTGAAAGTACTTGGAAATTGGAACTTAGGGATTGCAATTCAGGAACTAGAATCAGCTGCAAATCAGCTGTAAAGAAAGCAGAGGAAACGGGTGCTTCTGTGGCCCAGCAATGCTGCCTCGTTATGGAACAGTAATAATTCTTACATAGGAAAGTCTCTTGAATGTTGGGTTACACGATCTATAGAAGACAAAGAAAAAAGTGTCCATGAAACAAGAGTCCAATAACCTCTTGACCTACACCTGGAGTCTCTGGGGATAGTATAACTATCAGCTCTTTCAGGATCCCTTCGGTCCAAGAATAAACTTCCCTTTCCTAAATTCCTGGGAACACCTTGAGATGTGCTTCACCCCAGGACCCTGGAACACACTAGACAAATGCTCTTCCACTGAGCTATAGTCCCAGCCCCCAACTCCATTTTGAAAAGCTCCTTCATTCCATACTGCTGTCATCCTGATCTTCCTTTTATTAATATTTTTCACATTCTGAAGTCTGCTCTTGTCTAAAACAGTGCCTCGCCCTTTCTTTGACTTTATCTGGATATTGTTTAAAGACACAAACTAGCTTGGAGCAAAGGAAATGTTCCCCTCTACATCCTCTGAAGAGTCAATGGACTAAACTGACAAAAATATACTAGATAGAACAGAAGAAACAGAAATTTGTTGAAGTGCGAAAGAGGAAACAAAAATTGCAGCCCAATTTGATTCAGACATTGCATGTCCCTGTCTTAGCTTCACACTTTGTTGCTCTAAATAATATTCTTTGTTGCCCTAAATAATACCCAAAGAACTTAGGGGAACAAGGAGATTTTTATTCACAGGTTACAACTGATGATGAAGGCAGGAGAGTTAGCAGCAGAAGCCAAGGGAGCCGACTACTCCATTAACAATAATCAAGAGCAGAGAACAAGGACCAGTGCCACTTTCTGGCTTACCAGTTTGCAGAGGAGCCAAATGGCTCTCTCTAGTTTTATCCACCTACCCAGGGATATGATCCTACCCACTATGGGCTGCATTTTCCCACAACAGTCATGTAAATTAAGGCAATCTCCTGTTGACTTGCCTAAAGTAGATAATTCCTCATTAAAGTGTCAAGCTGGCAGGCAAAACTGTCAGAGCCCCTTTACTGTAGAGTGGGGGGATGGAGAGTTTTGGGAACAGTAAATACTTTTTCAGGTGAATTCCAAAGGTTGGGAGAATATGCATTGGCTTAGAACAAAGGCCTTCCTATAGAATGAACAATTGATTGTAAGTGAATGTCTGTGCAATCAGAAGAGAAGACAATGGTGTAGGACCAACTGTCATCATTTTTCCTGTGATACGAGTTTGGTCCTCTCTGATTAATGAAATTTCAGGAAAAATTAAAAGACTGAAGACAATTTATTGTGCTCCTCTTTTAGAGTTTGATAAAGAACTTGAGGAATGTTTCTCTTTGCTCTGGGAGTCAGGGTAGCAAGGAGAGCACCGTTATTTGGAATGTCACAAAAATCTAGCCCTAGCTCTTGCAAGGAAATGTCCTAAGGAAATGCTCTAATTATGATTTTCTGCTGTTTCCTTACAGTTTGATTCCAGTAAGAATTTTTGGCAAAAATATCATCCTCAGTGTTGTTGAGAATAGAGTTTTCAGCAGCGTACAAGAGAGGAGGAAAAAAGGTAATATGGGTTAAAAATGACTTAAAAATTCAGTATACATGTGTACCAAACTGTCAAAGCAGAAGAAAAGAACTGATAAAATAAAATAAAAACCTTGCTATAAGCAGAGGAGGAAGAAAAAGACTCCCCAATGTATGAGAGTGGGAAAGGGGGAGCATGTATATTGCTGTGTCCTTCCAATGTGAGTGAAGTAAGCTTTGCTCAGCTGCTTAAGGTGGTAGCTGCCAGTTTCCACCATGAAATCATTGTTTCCCCTTGGTAAACATAGTTAATGCAGAGATGCTATGTGTATGTATTGCTTTTCATCAAGCTTCACCAGCATCTATTGGTGACTTCCATCATACAGTGTAAGTGATTGCATATTTTAGAAATATTTGTTTTTATATTCTAGTGTAATGAACAGATTTGCCTCCATTCATGTATTTACTAATTCACATCATTATAGACTCACAGTGTTATTCTGTGAGCAGTCATCCAGCATCCTCATTATGCATTTTGATGTTTAAATTGCCTCCAACTTGGCAGGTGTGAATGATATCAAGCAGGTGTGAATGATATCAAGCTGAGCCTTGTCAGAATTGCGCCATATTTTGCAAGCACTTAATGGGACAAAGAAAGATTCTTGGCATGCTGTATTATTAGGCAGTTTTCACTACTCAAGTGAGGCTACCTTGGGAGGGCTTTCCCACATGCTCTTTCTTTTCTACTAATAAAACTTTCTGATCTTTAACCACCTTCAAGATCTGACTTCATCCCAGCATTTCTCCCCTGCCCCACAATGGTTCAATGGCAAGTGAACTTGGGAGATTATAGTTTTCAAGACAGGATCTCCAGGACCAAAGACAGACTTAAAACCTACAAGTTAACACAAAAAAGATAGGAGTGGGTTAGAAATAAAGCAGGTGGGCAGGATTCTAGGGTCATTGCTTCTTGATTTTTTTTAATGTTCTTTTTCTTTTAATCTTTATTGTTTTAATCATACATAAATGAATATAATATATAGCTTTATAATATTGTCAACCTTTCGTTCCAAATTCCATAAATTAATATAAGAAGCTTAAAGGTAAAGGGAAGAATAGGAATAGGGCACAGTAGTGAGTGGGGTCAGTCTCTTGGTTGCCTGTTGGCCATCATGTAACTGCCAGCCCCCACATTCTCTCTGTAATTGGGGAGATATGTCCAGCTCTTCAAACCCATCTAATCCCAAGTGAACAAGAAGGAAAGTGAGAGTGAGCTGTGTCAGATGGAAGACGGTCATTTGCACAGTATTGATTCTGCCAATCTATGAGCATGGAGAGTCTTTCCAAGTTTCTAGTATCTTCTTTTTTTCAGCAGTGCTTTGTAGTTTTCATCGTGTAGATCTTTTACTTTCTTGGTTAAGTTTATTCCAAGGTACTTTATTTTCTTTGAGGCTATTGTGAATAGGATTGGTTCTTTCATTTATTTCTCAGCTTGTTTGTCTCTGATATATAAGAAGGTTACTGATTTTTTATGTTGATTTTATAGTCTGCCACTTTACAGAAATTGTTTATTAATTCAAGTAGTTTCTTGGAGTCATGTGGATCTCTCAAGTATAGAATCATATTATCTCAAATAGGGATAACTTCTTCCTTTCTTATTTGTATCCCTTTTATCTCCCTCTCTTGCCTTATTGCTCTGGCTAGGACTTCAAGTACAATACTGAACAGAAGTTGTGACAATGGACAACCATATCTCATTCCTGATCTAAGTGGAAACCTTTCAAGTTTTTCTCTATATAGAATAATGTTTGCCTTAGGCTTGTCATATATAACCTGTATTATATTGAGATAAGTCCCCTCCATTCTTGTTTTCTCCAAAACTTTTATCATGAAGGAATGTTTATGTCAAAGACCTTTTCTGTATCTATATATAGAAAGGATCATATGATTTTTGTTTTTGAGTCTGTTAATATGATGAATCACATTTATTGATTTACATATGTCAAATCATCCTTGAATTCCTGGAATGAGCTCAAACATGAATATGATGTATGATCTTTTGGATATGTTTTTGGAATTGGTTTGCAAGTATCTTATTAAAGATTTTTTCATTGGCATTCATTAGTGAGCTTGGCCTATAATTCTCTCTCTTTGCTTGTTTTTGGAATCAGAGTAATACTGACTTTATAGAAGAGGTTTGGGAGTATTCTGTCTTTCTCTATTTTATGGAATAATTTAAGAAGTTAGTTCTTCTATGAAGGTCTGGTAGAATTCTGCACTGAATCCATCTAGTCTGGGGCTTTTTTTAGTTGGAAGACTTGTAATACTGTTTTAATTTCATTACTTGTTATTGGTCTGTTTAAAGTATCTATATCATCTTCAGTCAATTTTGGTAACTTGTATATTTAGGAATTCATTCATTTCCTTTACATTATCCAATTTAAGGTAATATAAATTTTTAAAGTATGTCCTTATAATTCTCTTGATTTCTCCAGTATGTTATAATTTTCCCCCTTTTCACTTCTGATTTTATTGATTTGTGTTATCTCTTCTTCTTTTGGTTGGTGGGTATCGCTAAGGGTTTGTCAATCTTGCTTATCTTTTCAAAGAACCAGCTTTGTTTTGTTGATTTTTTTGTATTGTCTTTTTCAATTCCAATTCATTTGTGATGTAGGCATTTCATGCTATAAATTTTCCTCTTAAGACTGTTTTCAATGTGTTCCATAGATTTTTGTAGGTTGTGTCCTCAAGGAAGTTTTTAATTTTTTGTTTCATTTTTTTTTGAGCCATTCTTCATTTTAAAATGTGTCATTTAGCTTTCATGAGTCAGGTGGGCTCTTGGGATCTCACCACTGGACAGGTTGCCTGTGCTGTGGGGACCAGGCAACTGAGGGTATCAAAGTTAATAATCAATGAGATCAGGCAGAGTATTGCAAGGACAGGTACCAGAGGGCTTCAGGGCAGTTGACAATGTTCTATTTCTTAACAAGGGTCATGATTACAAGAGTATCCTGTAATAATTTATTAAGCTATATTCTATTTGTGTGTGGTGTTTACTGTATCTTCTTACCAACAAAAAGTCTTTCAATGTATTAGGAAATTATAAGTAGTACTGTCCTCCAGTGCTCCCACCTTGAAATCAGAGAAGTTGTGATTACCCTCGCAAGACTGGACCTCACTCACTCAGTCTTGTCCCTGTGGCCCAGCTGAATGTGGTCACCATAAATGCCAGAATATATAGAAGTAGAAAATTGACTGAAGGAGGTATTCCACCTACGCAGCTTTTGGGAGGTCATCGGCCATGCTAAAGTAGGATTTTCCTTAGTGTAGATGTTTATGGGATCACTTCTTGATGTAGATATTTCAGGGACAGGGTCATCCATGCTTCTATAAGAAACACCCCATCCACACTCCTATAATTAAGACCATAAACTTATATTGGTTCACCATTTGGGAGGAACATGTCATTAGCCTCCTATCTGAGACAAACAGATGTCTGTCCAACAAAAGTAGCACAATAGAAACCTACTCCAAATCCATCTACATAGACAGCAAAGGACACGCCCTCCTGGGTGGATCCAGGAACTTTCTCCCTGTGCTGTCTTAACTTCCTGTTGCTCATCTGATAGAATGGCACAATTCCAGTTGCATTATCTTTATTTTTTTTATTTATTCAATTGTCCATGTGTGCATGTGTGTGTGTGTGTAGAACCACAAGGGAATTCAGGAACCACCATGGATATCCTCCACCTCCTCCTTGTTTACTCTGCCCTGGGATTCACAGGCTCCACCCTACCACGACCAGAAACGCAGGCCGTCCCAGCTTCCGCCCAGCGTCTATACCTGGGGTCTAGGATCCGAACTCAGGACCTTCCGCCTGCAAGGCAGAGGCTTAACCCCTGAGCCACCTCTCCACAACCCCTGCATTATCTTTAATCTTTTCAAATATTAGCCAATGTCTACAGCCTTATCACTCTGAGTATGTCTGGTTTCATCAAACATAAGCTAGAAAGTTTCTCTTAAGAAGACGCTCTGGCCTTCAGACGGAAAATTCCAACAATTTCCATTGCTATTGAGAAACATTTGAGAAATTAGTTGACTTTTTGGATTTTCGTCCCTCACCTGGGTGAAGCCATGACACTTTGCCAGTATTTGGGTTTAAGCTTTGGTTTGAATTCTACATGAGAATTATTCTCCTGGCTAGTCTTGCTTTGCTTCCTCAAGGGAAAAATATCTTGCATATCATTTACATGTTCAGAAACTGGTTTTCCTACATTACTTTCTTATTTCAAAAAAAAAAGTTTGGTTATCTTTTTACATGTTTTTGGCAGAGTGGGTTCTCAGGTAAACTCCAAAAGGTTTGAATGGCATACTGGGAAATGTTAACTTTTTTAGAATTTTGATTCTAATGTTCTAAAGCTGACCTAATCTATTTAAAATTACACATATTCTCCAGTTGCAATTACTGTTTTTTGCTGGAATGACTCAGCGAATTTGTTTCCTTTGATCATATTACTACTTTTATTGTTTGAGATAGCCTGAATGGTGGTGACATGTTTATTCTTTCAAAAGTTGCTACGCCCTTGTACAATTCCATGAATGCTTAGAACTTGGCTTTCAGCCAAGGTTATGAATCTGGTTTTTCCATCTTTGAAGACAGGTTGTTTGGTTTGGTTTGTTTGCTTTTTGTTTTTCCTTCCTTGTAAATTTGAACCCAATTCACCCAATGGATTTGAGTATGTCCTTTAATCCACATACTCTCTTGGGAAATTATCCCATAGAACTCATACTCTGTAGAACAAGGGGGATTTCTCTTATAATTAGTAAATATATTCGTCACTCCAATTTCATCCTTTATTAGAATCAGAAAGCTTGGGTTTTAGCCATTGTGCTTATTCCAGTAATTTAGTATGACTTATTGCAATAGAAATGCCTATCTCATTTTAGTTGGCATAAACTTTTGTCACATTTTTCAGCAACATGTTCTTCAAATGTCCTAAAGTTGTGACAAGATTAGGCACCACCCTTATCAGTACTGGGTGTCTTAGTCTTTGACCTTTTCACATGTGACGAAATCTCAGGGCTCAGTAGTATCAATGACACATGGTCAGTGCATTGCATTTCCTCATGTCCTTGGAGAGTGTTAAGCTAGACATGTCCACATCACAAGTTTCTGATCAAGGGTCAGTGAGATAGCTCAGCGGTTAAGATGCTTAGTCACAAACCTAGCAACCTGATTCCATTCCTGAAAGCACACATGGTACATGTGTATATTTCTCTCTCTCTCTTTCTCTCTCTCTCTCTCTCTCTCTCTGTATGTATGTGTCTCTGTCTCTCTCTCTGTGTGTCTCTTTTCCTATCTCTCAAACAAACACACACACACACACACACACACAAAAAAACTTTTGACTAAGACCACAGAAGAGGGAATTAAAATGTCAGTGTATTGCCTTCCACATTGCCTACTCACTAGTTGGATTAAATCATGCATGTTTTAAATATTAAAGAGACAGCACCTCTCCCTTACAATCACTATAATCAACTGGCCCAGCTCCATAATAAACTCTGTGACCAGAAAGCCATGAGAAAAGATGTTTAAATGGTTCAGTTGGTAAAGCATGACATACAGGCATGATGACCTGAGTTTGAGCTTTAGCACCCATATTAAAAAAGAATTGGAAGGGTGGGCATTCCTCTAACCCAGCTCTAGGGAGGCAAAGACAAGAAGACAGTGACTTGCTGGCCAATCAGTCTACCCAAATTGACCAGTTTTAGGCTCAATGAAAGCCAGTCTCAAAATCAAGGTAGGAGCGATTGAGAAAGACACCCAGCGTCCACTGCTGGTCCCCACATACACATATATTAAAAATGTTTGAAGAGACACAATAAGACTTGGTGTGGTGTTCTTCTCAGATACAGCAAAATATAATTTAGAAAAACATCATATGCCACATAAGGAATTAAACAAGAGTACACCCCACATGGCATTGCGTCTTCAGGATGTAAAACCAAAAGAGGCAGGGAGATAGGGGTCCTTTTGCTTGTGCAGCGAGTGCTTTAACCACTGAGCCACCACCCCAGGGGTGGGGGAATGTCTGCCACAGTGGCTCAGTGGTTTAAGTACTTACTGCATAAGCAAAAGGACTGGAGTTCAGGTCCTCAATCTAACATAAAATGATGGATGGATATCAGTGATCCACCTATAATACCAACTTTCAGAAGGCAAAGCCTAAGAATCTCCAGAACAAGCTGACTAGCCAGACTAGCCTAAAGGGAAGCTCCAGGTTTAGAGAACCAGCCACGAAGCAAAAAAAGTGGAAGAGTGATAATTCCTGATATCAACCACCATTTTCTTACTCCCATCTATATATAAATCTCATGGGAAATAGTCAATAACATGGGAGGCAGGATATGGAGGAAATATGAAGAAGCAGGTAAAATAAAAGAGTTCTGATATGATGAGAGGGTGATAAACTAGAAACACATACTGTGGTTGAGATATACACATAGAATTATGCCAAGGAAACTGGATTCATGAAAGTTGTGCAGAAGACTCTCTCTATCCAGACAGTCATATGCAGAGTAGGTGGTCTGAATGCTTATGTTGACCGTCTATAGCGTTAGGAAGTAAACTGATTTCTGGTCAAATAGTTTTCTGTAAATAAGATTATCCTTAATCCATGTCTAAGGTACAATCCAGGTCTAAGGCTTGCCAAAAAACAGCAACAACAAAAGCAAACAACAAGCACCAATCACCTCTTTCCAAAGTTTGGAGAGTGTATTTGTTTGAAACTAGAATAGTTTCTGAGGGAAGCACATCTTCAGTCTGTGCCTAGTATGTAGGACTTTTGAAGAATTATTATTTACTTCCCATAAACCACCTCTACCATTTATACAGAAAGAAACTGAGGTCCAGAAACTAGAAGTAACTCATTCAGGGTCGGCTTAGCCAGCAAGAAGCTAAACCACGATCTCCTCTACATGTCTAAACAAATGTCTCTGAAAAGTATCTAGCAAACTACCCATATGCAGTTTTTTTGACTCCACCTATGGAAAAACATTTTGAAATCAGAGCTTGGAATGTCTACTTTAACAAGTTCCTCAAGTGAAAGCTGAAATCTGAGGACCTCAGAAAGAGGCTAGGTTAAACACTCAAATGTAGTAAATGTACACAAAGTCTTGACTGGATAATTTCAGCCGTTTTAAAGAGCATGATAATAACTACTTGCAAGTAATCTCCAACGAAAGCAATTGGAGGCAGAACAATAAGTTATATTATTTATTTGTCCCTTGTTGGCACCAACAATTTCTTGTTGGTAAAAGCCATTCTCTGATGTCTGCTATGGTGAGCTATTGGTCTCAACTTCCTTTTCCCCCTTTATTTCATTTCTGAGGGTCAAACTGGCCTTGTGTCAGCAGTCATTGCTTTACAAGCCCACTTCAAGTCAGAAGAGTTAGAGGCAAGGCTTGCTGTGTGGAAAGCAAGGCCACGGGGTGAGTCAGGAGTTCTTGATTCTGTAGTGGTCTGGATGTTGGCCCTTGTTTGCAGGCAACTCTGTTTTATTTTTTCCCAGAAATCTCACCTGGGGGGGAGGGGGGATGCATGTTTGTATTCAAGGTCACTTTGAACATGAAGACCTTAATCATAAAAGCCATCAAACACAAAAACATTGGAAAGAGGCTAGCTGCCTTGTGAGCTGAGCTCTGTCCAATGCTGTTTTACTATCCCAGATGAAGAGAGTTCAAATCAGTGTTGTGTGCATGTGTGTGTGTTTAGAACTCAGCTTACCCAAGAATTGCTCCCTAATCCAGAGAGAGAGAGAGAGAAAGAGAACAAGATTATTTTGACTGAGTTGGTTTTGTCAAACCCAGATTTCAAAATAACCCCTCCCCCAAAACATAACAGATCAGAGAGGCCAAGACTAGAATCTAGAGGCTAATGATCTGGCATTTTCCAAAGTCTGAGGTTCTAGGTAACTTTCTAAATACTATCAGAGGGTTCCTGTTGCAATGTCCATGCCCACCATGCCAGTCACAATTAGCACTTGTGAACAAAAATCAGTCCTTGGAGGAAATTCTGAATCTGATAGTTTTCTTGCAAGTCAGGAATCCTAACTACTTCTGCCTACTTATCTACCTATTCTTGCAAAGGTTGTCCTCAGGGATTCTGACAGTAAAAATGTTTTGGGGAGGTAAAAATATGGTGGGAATTACAGGATAAAGATATATATACATATATATTATATACACATACATATATGTATGTACATATACATGTAGTTGCATATATGGTATAGTAAAAATGAAATTTTAAAATTTCCTTGATTTAGCATACTATGTGATCAAATTGGGGGAAGAGATAGAAAAGACTTACAATGTTGTATATTATAATAATGAGCCTCCAAAACAGCTAAAATGTTACTCAGTCAACAGATATTTCCTATGAAAGAATGTCCTTTGACACCAGACGCATGACCCACAAATACTCTTGGTACTGTAGGCTTTGCATCTTAAGAAGAAAAAAGCTGCTATCTATGGCATTGAGGAAAGAAAACCTGAACCATGCCATAATTTATATTTAGAATGTATGTTTGCTTCATAGGCAAACTAAGAAATAGAGGTCATTTGAGGATATGCCCAAGATAGTAGCCACTCAATTGCCAAGTAGTTGTGGCTCAGTCTCAATCCCTGAGGACAAGAGGGGAAAAGTTATTCAGCTTTGTTTCAGAATTGACCCAGAGCCGTGTGGACTAGTCCATATCTTCCTTGCCCCTTTGTTGTATTTTGGTTACATTGCAATAATTACCATAACCATTATTTGATGATTTCACATAAGGACTGCTCTGAATTCTTTACTTAATTACATGATTCATGATTATAATAATCTTGTGCAGAGACTCCACTTCGTAAATAAATAAGGAGGCACAGAAATGACCTGGTCGCATTGCTAGTATTCTGGCCATCTTTTGCGGCAAACTAAAATTATCTCAAACTCAATAGCTTACAATAACAACATTTGCTTTCTTGTTCCTCTTGTGGGTCTGGAGGTTCTGACTCAGGACATAGCTATAAGATCAGAAAGGTTAAGAAAAAGAAATGGAAAGCAATTGTCATAATTAGGTCAGTTGTCAACTTGACAGTTGAGGGTTTAAGCTCTAGGCACAGTTGTAGAGAATTAGTAGTTGAGTTGGCCCCAGAGCAAACCTACAGGAGATTGTTTAGTGCTGGGGAAGACTCAGACCATGGAGGGTGGGACTATGCCCTGAATAAAATACAGACATCTGATTGAGAGAGTTGGCATCCTTTTGTACACTTGGCCAGACATGCTGGTCTGACAAATAAAGATCATCCCTCTCTCAGCCATTATGTAGAGATGGTGTGGCCAGTTCCTTCGGCCTTGGTGTTGGTGTGAGCTTTCTGTCAAGCTGTACTGAGAACTGTAACCAGAAATCATAAGAGAGAATAAAACCTTGTTCCCTTAAGCTATTTGATGGTCATTTTATCAGCAACCATACAGGTGAACTGCAACAGTAATGATTCTGGGAATGGTCAGCAATCACATCATGGGATACTCAAGACCAAAACTTGTTCTATCTGGACTTCTGTGTGACACAGAAAAAAAGTCCTTCTGCCCAAACGAGAGATAACTGTATTACTTTTCAGTGCTATTACAAGAAGTTACTATAAACACAATGGTATAAAATAACAGAAAAAGTCTTATAGTCATGGAGTCCGGAAGGCTGAAGTCAAGTTAGCAATAAGATTTGTTCCTTCAGAAGGGTCTGAGGGACAATCCAGCCCATGTCTCTCTCCTGAGTGCTAGCAACTCTGGGCTTCCCATGGATTACCTCCTCCAGTCCCTTCCCCTATCTCTATGCAAACATATCCTTTAGTTTTTTTCTTCTCCCTGTGTCTTAGTTTCATGTCAGCAACATTGTAATGATTGTGTGACCTAAACAATTTAGGGGAACAAGGAGTTTATTCACAGTCATGGCTCTAGGTCCATTATGGCAGGAAAGTAAAATTATCATCAGGAGTCCAGAGAACTGGCAACACCATACTGAGAGGAAGAGCTGAGAGAGAGGCATACTTTCCAACTTGCCAGCCTACCAGATTCCAACCAGCTTCTCTCTCTTTTATCCACGGCCCGAGAAATGGTCCCACTCAATATGACCTGGGTCTTCCACATCAATTAGATAATCTCACATAGGCTTGCTCAAAGATTTGCCTTAGCTAAATAATTTTTCATGAGTATGCCTAATACTCAGCTTTCAGTTGTCAAAGTTGACACAGCCTAGAAGCTTTGCATTGGAAGGTGTTTTTTACAGAAAACTATAACTGGCCACCAAAATATAGAAAATAAATGATTTTATATTTCCCAGTCCAAACAGGGCATCTAAAATGCCTCCTTCCAAACTAAGGCTCAGGAAACATTTCAGAAGAGGAGGCCGTAAGAATGTAAAGGCCTAAAGGAGGTGAGAGACACAGACAGATGATATCTTCTGGACATGACCAGATATCTACAACCACGAATTCACTGCAGCTGGGTACACTTTCATGAGGCTAGAAGATTTGGCTTATCTATTTTATAGCATGAAAGTTTGACTTCAAGAAGTACCACACCCCCTTCAGAAATTAACAATGGGAGAGAAGGGAAACAGTTCTCTCCAGGGATATGCCCACTGAAATATGTCCTCACTCCAGCAAATGCCTAGACACATATCATTAACAGGAACCCAGATGGGAGCAAGTGAGCCATAAATACACAGAAGGACCCAAGAGTAGAAGATAGATAGATAGATAGATAGATAGATAGATAGATAGATAGATAGATAGATAGAGAAGGAGAAGGTTTGAAATGGGGAAAATGAGTTTGGGAAGGTAATAAGGGGTGAAAATCACCTGAATTCATCTGAAAAATCCCTAAAGTATGGGTATATAATTTATATCATCTATATTATATAATAGTATATAATACATTATATAAAAGACTGTCATGTGTATTTAATAAGTCTCATTTGCAGTAACCAAAGGTTGAAATTTGGGTGTATACTTGGGATACAAACTGATATAATCCTCTTAGGACATGAATCCCCTGAGATGAGTGGGACCCAGAGCCAGGCACCAACCAATTGGCCTGGTCCTGCTAGGGGATGAGTCTTATCTAAATCATTGAGGAAGTATTGTTTTTGAGAGTTTTCATCTGCTCATTTTAGAAAACTTGCTTTTCCTGCAGTATAAAGAGCAAAGTACTGATGAGCAAACAAAATCCTTTGCATGGCCAAAATTGATCTGGCTTCTGAATCTCCCATTAGACCTACCTGTCCATGTACTTGTAAAATCCAGCTTAAACTGGTAGTCAGTTTAGCAAGAACAAACCATCCTAGATACCTGATCAGCTTACTCTTTCTCTGTCACCCCCACGGGACACCTGATCACACTGGCTGCAATTACCAAGAATAATATTAGGTCAGTGCACACAATCCCCTTAGTCATGTTTCATCCATTGACCATTCCTTCTTCCCCAGCTGCTACCTGACTGTAAATTCTCAGTGTTAAATGTTCTATTTGGAGTTGATTCTAATCTGCCCCCTGCAAGTAGCTCTTGTGCCTATTGAGAAAGTGATACCTTTAGCTATCATTGCATAATGTTTGCTTAAACAAAGAGTAGGATACAGGAAGAGATGGATGGGCCATATTAGGAACAGTAGGTCTGATAAAGAGATAGTCAAAAGAGGGACGGAGATTTGGAAACAGAGGTGGTATGAATACTCACAAAGACAGTTGTGAAAAAGAAAGCCAAGACTGGGAGGTTTGTAACTGGATGGGGAGTTGAAGTGGAGTTAGAAATCAATAAGGATCCCAAAACTAGGCGTGAGCAACTGAATGAACTGTGCCAAACACATACCCTAACAGAAGAATGATTTTAGAGAGCAATGATGATTTCAGCCTGGGTTTGTTGAAAGTGAAAGGCCCGAGGAAATATCACAGTGGAACTTCTGAACCACTGAGTTGGGAGTTCCTGCGTAAAAATTCCAAAGATATCTTTATACTATCCCAAAATGAGCAAAAATGAAAAATTGGCAGTAGCATACTAGAAAGATTAGATCTCAGTAATCTGACACTTGTAAACTTCTATTCTTCAGCTTGAGTCTGGGGCATTCTTTTGTTTTCCATAAACTTCTGACTTAACATGTTCTCAGAACAGAAAAACCTCAAAGGCTGCCAAGAGATTTGCACATTGTTTATGGAAAAGAAAACTTAGCATTCTCAAGCAACTCAGCAGAATTTTCTCTTCCAAGCCACTTCCTCTGTACAGGGTTTCCTTAAAATTCAAAACATTCCATCAAAATTAAACAAAACATTCCTGAGAGGTTAAATATGGCCTTCTATTATTATCTTTAATTCACAGATAAAGAAACAGAGAGAAAGGATTGGCTACTTGCCTATCTGATCATCTCAGTGGTTACTTTAAAACACAGGCACTTGTTTACACAGGCACTTCTGTGCTTTTAACAAACACCACTGGTACAAGCTCTGCCTGCCTTGGGCTGGCTCATCATAGAATTATATCATTTTTGTCTCTTCAGTAACAATTGAAAACTACTCTTAACTGAGTGTTAATAGTGGATGAGAGGAAGGGAAGATGCTTTCCTTCACAGTATACCCACTGATAAGTGATTCATATTCCAGCAAGTGCTCAGGTGTTACAGTGGCAGGCACAGCAGCAGCGATCAGGAGCTCTGCTGGTCATTGCAGTGGCCCAGCCAGGGCTGTTTGTTGGACACAACAGGGGCGAGGACGCTGTCACCACTAAGGGACAGAGAGACAGGCGCCAGAGACACCATGAGGGGGAAAGGTAGTAGTCCACTTTATCGTGCAGGAACAAAGACTTATATAGGGGGAGCTGACCAATCCAGCTGCTGGCACTACACAGGAGCCCTTTTGGGGGCTGACCAGACCACAAGTTCTGACTGTCATTCTAAAGCACCTAGAAGCAGGGAGGGGCACTGGGAGCAGCCAGAACCACAGGCGCTCCACCAAGAGAAGTTTTCTTCCTCGGCATGAATCAGGACAGCTTTTGTATGTTCTGGAGATCAGCCACAGCAGCTACCCAAGCCTGGACTCCGTGCTCACCTACACTCAGGTACATGCCATCAAAGGAAATCCAGATGAAACTTAGTGCGCCATACACACAAAAGGATGTAAAAGTGGGAGGAAGACTGGTAGGGAGAAGAATGGTTGTAATGGGGAAAGAAAGGGGGTGAGATTAGGATGAATGTGTGAAAATATGATGTATTTACTATATGCATCTATGAAACTCTAAAAGAAAAAGAATTAAATGGGGATATGGCTCAGTGGTAGAACACTGGCCTAGCATGAGTGGGGCCCCACCTTCAATTCCCAGCACCACAGGTCATAAACAACCTACAGAACTCCAGTATTTTACTTTTATCAGAACCTTGTCAGGAATGAGAATTAGCCCTGTTCAAAAATAGCAATTAAAATGCTATTGTTAATCAAGCAAAAAATGGCAGTAAACTAAAATTTTTTTTCATTATGAATAGCAGGAATAAGGAAAGATAAAGAAAAAAAGTCCTTTTATTATTTTTGGAGAATTTAGTATGTATAGGACATTTGTGTTATAGTGCTTAAAATAGTGAATTCATCTAGTCTAACATTACAAGAGATTTACAGGCAACTCTGTCATCTCCTTCTGAATGATACTCTTTATAAGACAAACTTCTGAAGGCTTGTCCAGAACAGTCCCGAATACAGCATAAATTCTGAAAGAAATTATAAGGGCTAGATGACTATATCTTCTGTACAGAAAGACCAAGTAACCAACTCATGCACCCAAATATTGTAGCCTGTAAGAGAGTGTTTAGTTCATTGATTCTATTAAGCATTATGTTGAAGGACATTTATTTAATAAAACATTTTATTTCATCTCATTATAAAATGACAGTCATCATCAGTAGTTGTGACTTAAAAATAACAATAAAATATAGCAATCTAGAAGCCCACAGATTCTACAATCCTTTATTGATAGCCTGAACCAGACTTCAGATGGCTAAAAGAGAACCAAGTATGTATTCTACATGTATTAAGACTCCTTGCAGAGTGCTTTGAAGCAGACCTCTATATTTGAATATATTAATTTGTGATAGCCAAATGTGAATATTCTTGCTGAACAGAACACATAATTACTGGATTATTTATAACCCTTGGTGGAGAATTCTGGATCTAATGATGGTCTTCTTTTTCCTTCAACCCCTCATATCCTCCTCCCTGCAGAAAAGCTTTCCTGTACTCCAAGCTGAGGCCTTTAAAACCTGACAGCTTTGTTCCCAGGAGACACCTCTTCCACATTACCTAAAACAGAGAGTAGAAATCTTTAGCATTGGTTTCCAATGTAAGAATAATAGTGGACTCAAAGAGCCCTCACTAGGAGAGCTGACTATGAGAACAGCCACATGCTCGCCAAATATAAAGGGCTGGCAAAATGCTTCAGTGGATAAAAGTATCCATACACAAGCAAACCTGTCCACCTGAGTTCAATCCCTAGAATCCACATGATGGAACGAGACAGCCAACTTCCAAAAGTTATCCTCTAACCTACATATACTGTAACACATATGCACCTATTATCACTCCATGTTATCTTCTAAATAAATAAATAGAAAATATGTAAAATTCAAGAGTTGTGTGAATTACTTTTCCTGGGGAGACATCACATTACCCACATCAGTCATCCCATCCCAGATAGGACTTTCATGACATATCAAACCAGTTTATTGGGCTAGCTTACAAGAACAGGGGTGAGGGTTACTGACAGAAATAGAAGCAGCTCACCACAGCATGGCTCACAGCTTCCTTGATGCTGTCTAGATGAAACTCTCTCAACTGAATCTAGCTCAGTTTATATACTCTAGGACTTTTTCCATCCTTAAGTGCACAGGACAGCACATGTACAGGCACGTGGGTGGGCCCGTACAATTAGAGCAGAATTATATGCAGCCAGCCTAGAGCCCATGTGAAGGTCCATAACCCTCTCCACCCCCTCCCCACCCTGTCTCTGAAGGAGTCCATGGACAACAGGTGCTGCTGATGGTCTCAAAACAAAAATGGTGGCTGTTTGATCAGAGAACTTGCCACACAACAGCAGGATGTGTCACTTATAATCCTAGCATTCAGGAAACTGAGGCAGGAAAAGCTGGGCTCTACAAACTGAAGGGAGGGAGGGAGGGAGGGAAGATGCAGATGAAAATATCACCTGACATGGGTCATATTACCTTGAAGAAAGCAACCAGAGAGGTAAAAGGAAACAAAGAGCAACTCAAGCAGGGAAGGGGATTTCAAGCCATTTCTCTGTCTCCTACCTACTCTTGATTCTGACATGCTAAGGAGCTTTAGGTTGCCAGATTTAATAAACAAAAAAAGACATGCAATATAATTGGACTTTGTAGACATGATTAGAATTTTACTCCCATGGAATACTTAGAACATGCTTAGACTAAAAATGATTTATTTCTAGGAAATTCACATCTAACTTACACCAATAACAACGACAATAACAATAGAACAATAACACTAACAATAGAAACAATTTTGAAATAAGACAAACAACTTTGAATCCTGCATACTTACTTAGCAATCATGAGCTCTGGATGCCATAATAAACATTTTCAGTCTCCATCTCTGTCTTAGCTTCATAGCAGCATCTCACTTCTCTGGTACCATAATGTTTAATTTTATATTTACATTGCTACTGATGATTACATGACCCAAACAATTTTGGGGAATAAATTGTGTCCAGGTTATAATCCATTATGGCAGAAGTCATACCACCAGGAACGGAGGAAACTGGCCATACCATATCCACATTAAGTAGATAGTAGGCAAGGGCCAATGCTGCATGCTTGTTTTTAGATATGCCAGTTGGATAGAATGCCATCTGAAAATTCTAACACCGCTCTGTCTTTAGCACCTGTCCACAGAATGGCTCCACCCCCTGTGGCCTGGGTCTCCCACATCAATTAGACAATTTCCTACATGATTTGCCTAAATTAAATAACTGTCCATGGGTGTGCCTAAAGATCTAATTCTCAATAGGTCATGTTGACAGCTGAAACTAACTCTTTCTTCCTTCTCTTCCTCCTTCTCCTCCTCCTCCTTTTTCTTCCATGTAGCCCAGGCTAACCTTGAGCTCACTATTATAGCTCCAGGATGACTTTGGACTCCTGATCCTCTAGTCTCCACCTCTCAAGTGCTGGAATCACAAGTGGGTGCCACCACATCTGACTTCCATGTCCACTTCTTAAAAGGAAGAAATGGCCTTGTGCATCATCAGGCTGTCTTGAGGATTACAAGTAAGAAAGCCAGGTGGCTAACCTCAACTCAATGGAATGCAGTCCTCTAGTTGATTCTTTTACCTTGTTAGGTTTGCTGCTTTAGTCCTTCTACTTTTACTCTTGCCCTTATCCTCCTTCTCCATCACCCCCATCATCCTGTGTAAATTTGTTCATTCTGCTTTGTCAAAATACCACAGAAGGGGTAAATTAAAAGCAACTGAAATCTATTTCCTACATTTTTGGACTTCAAAATTAAGTGTCAGTGGATTAATTGTATGGCAAGGGACCTGACACAGAGATGGCATCTTCTAGCATGTCTAAACATAGTAGAAGATGTCTGCAGCTCACTGCAGCTTCTTTTAAATGGGCATTAATCCTATCCAACTTTAATGCTTCAAGGAATTTGTGAAAGAAGATTAAGTTAAACTCAAAGTTAGCAGAATGAGTTAAATGAGGAGACTAGAGTGGAGAGAAGTGAACAGAGTTAGAAAAACAGTGGTAGTCAGTGTCAATGAAACAAGTTCATTCTGGAAAAGCTAAACACCAACTGCTGAAGCTAGCAGATGGGCCTTGAAAGTACTTTTAATAAAACACAGCACAGTGAAAAAGCCCCCACAGATATAAAGGAAGTGCTCCCCTCAGGAAGTGCAAGTGAACATGGAGTGTATTTAATTTCCTTCTGGGTCAGAATCTGCAACCCAGGATTTGAAGAACTGTTGGCAATAGTAGAAAGGTCCAAGGAAAGTACTCTTACACTTTGGCCCACACAACTCCTTGGCAGCCCAGGCAAAATCCTGCTGATCCCTAGAAGTACAGAGAGGAGCAGTGGATAGCATAACGCTTACCACTTACATGGGAATAAATGAAACGGCCCTTCTAGCTGTTTCTAAAAACACTCACCCTTCCATTCAGAGGTTCTGAGGCAAGATACCTATCTGAACGACCTCTTTGCTGAGATAAGTGAAATATTCATGGTAGTTCAAAGACCCAGCGAAAAAAAAGGAGAAACAAGCTATAAATGCAGTACAATCACAGGTTGTATTCCCATTTCCTATTTATCACAAAGCTTCAGAGAGAGAGAGAGAGAGAGAGAGAGAGAAAGCGAGATCCATAGTATTGGAGCTAACCTGGAGGTGTAAAAAAGGCTGAACACGCCATACCACAAACAAGGAATGAGAAAAGTTTAGTGATTACATGGTTATGGCAACTGGGACTAATCTCACAGGGAGAAAACTCAGGGTCTGAAGGTGGGTGGAGCTTAGGTAATACCTGGTTTGTGGGGAGGGTGAGGGACAGAGGTGAGTGAGTTGTCCCCTGTCCCAATGAAGTACGTGACCACGCCAGGCTTTGCAAGTGTCTGCTGACAGGGAGGGCAGTAAGCAGCAAACAGAGCTTTTGCTCTGAATGTGAGGGTTGGATGAAAGGGAATCTATCATTCCATCCACTTATTGATGAAAAGAGGAGACACATTCATTCTTTCCTACTTCCTGCTGAGTGGGGTTAGTGTGGGAAAGTTGCAGGCTGGAGTGATAGAGTCCTATCTAGGGCCCCGTGGTGAAGAGGAGCAGTGGAGAATTCTGAAGCGTGATGAATCTGAATCCAGGAGAGACACGACTGACAAAAAAAATTAAGTAAGGGGGATTGTACTCAGGAGGGTAGGGAAGGGGCTACATTTAAGTTGATAATTATCTGGTCTAGCTTACCTAATAGCACGTGATAGTCATCAGAATATTAGGTCACATACAGAAGGTGGCAACAAATGGCAAGATAGCCCAAGATAATCTGGCTCTGGACTTGCAACATTCCAGATCTCTCCACTTTATTGGAGTCTCCAATCAAGTCCATCCTTACAAAAGCAGCAGCGTCTTTCTAGGAACTCATATCCACTTTGCTGTTAGCAAAACTTCACAGTTTTGTGCAAAGGTCACATACAGTTGGCCACACATATTCAGTGTCCCACATGGCTAGGGAATCATCCTTAGTGTCTCATGTAGATGAGGCTGAGTAGCAGACAGGGGAGCGGTCTTCAGGAGAGAGAAACAGCTAATTGGCAGAGCCATTAATAAAGACCCAAGAAAGATTAGAGATGAGGGAAGACATTATAGCCAATGTCACAGAAATACAGATTATTGTAATCAATTATAAGTCAGTAAATGAGATTATCTAGAAGAAATGATTAAGTTCCTAAAAATATACAACTTACCAAGACTGCATCATGAGGAAACAGAAAATCAGAACAATAATATGGAAGGAACTTCGATCAACAATCATAAGCCTCTCTCGGCAAAGAAATCTTCAGTGACAAATTCTCCTAAATATTTAGAGAAGAACATCATGGTGCATTGTACTTTTCTAAGAACTTAACCATTTCTGACAAGAAGGTGTATCAAAAATATAAAGAAACACAAGAGCAAGGAAACAAAGTAAAAGAGTTGATAGACATTCTAAAAAAAGACATATAGATGATCAATGCCTAGCTAAATTTCCTGTGATAAAATATCCTGACAAAAGCAATTAGAGGAGTGTGATAGTTAAGCCTGGGTATCAACTTGACACACCTGATATTAACTAAGATTGGCTGAGACCACACCTAGAAGGATCAACTGAGATTACCTGAAGGATTATGCCTGCCCTAAATTCCATGAGAACTTCCATAGATCCCATAGGAATCTCCCAATAATGGACCATATAGAAGGGACCACAGAATATAGGTGGAGAGATATTCTAGGAATACTCAAGTTGTGTGCAGATCCGCTGTGACTTAATCTGCCTGCCAGACAGCTATGCCATCTCCCCCAGGAAAGACTATCTATTTCCCCTCTGGAACTATAAGTTGACTACATCTCCTTTCTCCCATAAGTTGTTTGACTTTGGATGCTCTCTCACAGCAATAGTAAAGAGTAACCACTACAAGGAGCGTTTACTTTAGCTCAGAGTTCAAGGGACAGACCACAATGGCAGAGAAGTCAAGGTGATAGAAGCATGGAGCAGTTGCTCATGTTGCATGTATATTCAAAAAGCAGAGGAAGACAAAGACTTAGACTCAACCAACCACAGTAGACAGGTTTTCCCACTTCAATTAGTTTAATCAAGGTAATCCCATCCAGTCATGCTCAGAGGCTCATCTCCCAAGTGATTCCTGATCTGATCCAGTTGTCCATTGAAATTGACCATCACAACATGACACATGAAAAATAATGTTCAAAATCACTGGTTATCAGGGATATGTCAAATAGCTATCATCAAAAAAACAAAGCTAACAAGAGTCGGAGAGAATGAGAAGTAAAGGCAGCCTTTGTTCACTGGTGATGATTGATAGCATTATGGGAACAGTGTCAATGTTCCTCACATAGTTAATGGTGGGCCTACAATCCCAGCTATTCTGCAGGCTGAGACAGGAGGATCTTAAATTCATGACCAACCTGGGTTACAGAACCCAGGTAGCTTAGTGCTATGTTTTCTCAAAATATGTAAAGATAAGGGCTGGATACACAGCTCATGCTAACATGGACAAAGTCCTAGATTTAATACTCCTCTCCCTCAACAAAAAAAGACAAAAGAAAAGTTATACTATGATTTAACAATCCCACTATATATGCCCAGAGAAAATATTATCAGTGTATGAAAAGATAACTGTACTTCTGTGCTCACTCTCCTATTAGTAACAACAGCCAATCTGTAGAGACAAACTAAGTGTCCATAAATAGATGAATGCATAAATAAAATGTAATTATCTAGATATCTATAATAAATATAAGCATACATATAATTTACTCAATTTAGGAAGAGAAGGAGATTCTGTCACTTGAAACAACACGGCTGAACACAGAAAAAATTAAGTGAAATGAGCCAGGTATAGAAAAGTAAATGCTACATCACCTCATTCAGCGTGGAGCCTTTTGAAGTTGAGTTTATAAAAGTAGGGTAGGGATGGTTTTCGGGGCCTGGGGGTAGGAAAAAAATAGGGAAGTATTGGTTAAAAAACACAAAGTTTATGTTACACAAAATGAGTGAGCTCAGGAGAGCTGGTGTTCACAGTGGGAACTGTAGTTGCCAATGCAGTATTATTGTAGTCATCATTTCATAGTGTTCATAGATATGAAAACATCATGCTGTAGATCTGGAATACAGCTCAGTGATAGAGTACTTTCACAAGGCCCTAGGTTTAGTTCCCATTAATTTTTAAAAAGGATATACTTTAAATACATCCTTTTTTACTTCCCAATCATGTCTCCATAAAACTGGGGCAGAGGAAAAAAGCTTCATTTTAAAAATTTGGAAAAAAGAAAAGAAACAGCCAAAGTTGGGGGTTGCATGGAGAGGAAAACTGCATTTCTTCATTGACCCCCCAAAGTCTAGCATGGATCACAGACACTAAAATCCTTAGAGGCAAGGGATTAACAGCCACAATAGTGTTCTATACTAAAGGGGAACACAAAAAAGAGCTCTAGGCAATGCCACTGAGTCCTTACACCTCATCAACGAAGAGGACCCAGAGGGAAGTTTGACATGCACACTAAAGGATGCTCCAGGAATGGGGGGGGGGCCACTGGGAGAAAGGGAGGAAGAGGGGAAAGGAAGGGGAAAAGGGAGGAGGGAGCAAGGAGATCCAGGGAGGGGTGGAGAGAGGGAGGGGAATGGGGAACCTATCACGTTTGTATGAGTGGAAAAAAATAAATTAAAAAAAAAAACAAAAAAAAAAACTACATTTCTAAACAATTTTGAAATGGCATAAATTTTGCAGTTATGTTTGTAAAAGAGTATAAGAAGAATGTTCTGATAATAAATAACAGACCAACAGCTGTAACAACAACATAGACAATAAGCCCCAAGTATCACACCTATGAACTCTGTGTTAGAATGGATACAAAGGTCCACAGGCAGCTGCTCATGGAAGCAAAACACTCGTCATAATGGAAACTATTTTATCAATGATCTTTTGTGTGTTGATGCAAAAAATTTACATTTTCACAGCACAAACAGAAAGTATCAATCTGTGAAGTATTGCTTGCTATTAACTCTAAAACACACTTATCAACTTGGCTCCCCCCAAGCCTGACAGGACTGTGGTTACCAAGTTATATTTAAAGACAATACCTGTCCTTCATGAATGACTTGGTACATTCATGAAATTTTTGACCTGGTCATTTACAGGTAATAATTAAACTAGATCTTAAGCAGAAAGGAAGGAGAGAAGTAACCAGTGACTAGTGACCCAACTAAAATAAAGAAGAGAATTTAAATTCTTTTTTCTTAACTTCATATATGTTTCAGAAAGTTATTAATCACTTTGTGATTTTTCAACTACAGATAAATAGAAGGGAAGACTGGCACCCCAGAGGAAAACGTTGAAATTGTTAGGTAAGAGCATGTTTTATGTTACATTTTAGGGAAGGATAGTTCTTTTAAGGAATAAATAGTGTGAAAATTTTATTTGAAAAAGATAAAAATGGTTGAGTTTACTAGAATGTGGGACAGATTAAAAAGTTACATGAACATGAAATTCACCCTTACATATTTTATTACCTGGATCCCTGATAGCCTCAGTTAATTTTTATTAAGTGCTGAGAACAGTGTGTTGCGGGGGATTCTTTTCATATGGGTCAAGCAGTGCTGTGTCTGGGAAATACTGCTGCGCATTTCCAAAATGACATCAGCAGCATGTCCTGATTTCAAGACTGTTGAAAGAGACCCCTCTCCTTCATTTGTATTTTTATTGAGTTCATTTTGATGGATACTTGGAAGGGGCTTATCAGCTTATGCTTTCTTCATTTTTCCTTCAAATTCTGAGAAATCTGCTTGGGGGTGGTTTGGTTTTTGTTTGCTTTGTTTTGTTTTGTTATAACGGTGGTGATGGTAGAGTGTTTTTTTTTTAATTGTTGGCGCTAGAGGTTTGCTTTCTTTTGTTTTGTTTTACATAGACACAGTCTCATTGTATGTTTCACAATATTACCTGTTAGAACATGTTATGCAGCTTACAGTTAGTGTGTCTGGCTTCAGCCTCAGCTTACCTGTGGCTTTAAGGACTTGGCACATCTTTTTGGGCCAGGAGAAACATTACTAAATAAGTCGAAATTCCTTCTCATGCTGATCGCCTTTGATTCCGTGATTCCAGATCAGAACCTTGAGCACCTGTGCCCCTGAACAGTCCAGGCTCTCCTCTCTCGCTGGTTCCCCTACCAGCGGACCAGCTGCTGTATAGCAAGTCAGTCTTCGGCTGGAAGTGATTAAACCATGCTAGTTTTACATGTTCTAAAATCAACAAATACACTTGTGTTTATATCTAACAGGTAATATTGTTAAACATACAATTTTTATGGCATACAATTTCTATCCTCAGTGTTTCAGCGGCTTGTGTATCTAGCAAGCTAGACATGTCCTGCAGTAGAGAGAAGGGAGAATGAACAGGGGAGAGAGTCCATTGCTCTCCCATTTCCATTCACCTCACATTTGATATCAGTTCTATTCTTATCAATAAGCAAATGAACAAACCAATAGAAAAATTCTCATTGGTTTACTTTAAATGTACGTTTTGATTTTAGATCATATTTTTTATTCCTTTTATTATTTAGTAAAGAGGGGCTATATGAAAATTTGAAAAAAAATGATATTTAATTTCAATACTTAAAACATACAATTTTGGGACTGAGGAGATAGTTCAGCTGGTAAAGTGCTAACCTCACAAGCATGCGGAACTGAGTTCACATAAATATTCCAGATGTGGTACATGTGCTAGTAATCCCACAGCTAGGGGAGTGAGGCCAAAAAACTCTCTGGGATTTGCTGGCCAAACTCATACACACACACACACACAACACATATATGCACACATACAGACACACACAACACATATATTTACACATACACACACACACATATACCTAACTTAAAAACCCTAGATAGCCCTTCCAAATTGTGATCCCAATCACACCAAAAGTGACAAATGCTTCCTTTTCATGAAGGTCTCTCCATCCCCAAACTCTCCCCCAACTTTGTATTACACTGCTTCTCTTATGGATACCCAATGCAGGTTCTACCTAAACAACATCTGCCTTCCTTCCCTAAATTTTCTGTACAAAAAAGTCCTTGACTTGAAAGTCTGGTGGACATTTTCTAATGATAAGTTATCCAGCCTTATCATTGTGCCAGAACATAGTATGTTTCTTATTAGCATCTGTAGGAATTCAACAACTATTTCAAACACCCTGTCTTCTCAAGACTTAAAAATCACAGGGAAAACATACTTCACTTTGTTTGTTTGTTTTTCTTACAGCCCATTTTACTGAGGATCCTTGGCATGAATTTTGAGAGGGACACGTTTGGTTAAAGTTATTATCAATCTCTAATGAAAAACTCATAAAATAAATTTAATCATTTTGTAAATAATATTAACTTACTATAATTAGTTTTTTAAATTATTTTAAATAAGAACTTTGAAGATGATGACATATTCATAAACCTTCTTTGCATTCATCTACATGGTAGCTGCATTATTGGACCGTCACTACATTGGTTGCCATACCGTCAGCATTTTATTTAGTAGAGCCATGATGAAAGGAGAAAAGTACTCTAGAAAGTGAAGAGAACTTTCTCTGAAGCTTAGTGTAACTGCAGGAATGGGGTATTTGGGTTGTTCATGGGTATCAGCGATTGTCTACCTTCTTTGTTAAAGCTCTCTAAAGAAATTTAAAATCTATGGATGACTTGGTCTCATCCCCCAGAGATTCTAAATGAACAGATCTGGGAGTTTTCAAAGCCCCTCAGATAATTTTGAAGCCTAGACAATGTCTGGGACCACTGATGCAAATAGAATCCTGATAATCCCATGGTCCCCACTCTTGAACTTGCCTGGATGTGTCTAGACTTGTCTAAATCCTAGGGTGAGCAATTTTACTCGTTAACCTAGAATATCTTGTCTTTTATGTTCACTAAATCACATTCTTTTATGCAAAAATACTGTGTTCGCATATGCTGGTTGGTCACACTCTGTGTGCTTGCTGTTTCCCATCCTCTCTCCCCTGCCGTCTTCAAATCACTCATGAACTAAGAAAATGACCATCTTGTTATGGAAGAGACTCTCTTTTCTGCACCAATATTAGACTTATGACTGATGCCCCTCTAATAAAAGAAAAAAAAAAGAAAATATACAACTTTATTTAACATAAGTTTCTTGTAGCATGGGAATCTTCAAAAAAATGAAGACCCTGGCATGTGGGCATTTGAGGAAGCACAGAAGCAGAAAGGCCCCTGTTGCTTTCTCCAAGAGGGGGGCATAAAGCCTGAAGAGTTTCTGGTCGACCATCCCCTGAAGCAGATCCAGGACTCTCAGGTGACAGGTGTTGTCCCTGATGTGCATAGTCAGAACCAAGTAAGAGCACCCCCAAGTGATTCCTTGAAAGGATGGAGGTGCCCTTAGTATGAAGTTTACTCAAGTAACTGTCAATCATATTTCACAATGACTGACTACTCTGTCAAAACCCAGCATGAGAACACACGATATTACCTTGTTTCTTCAAGTCTTCATCTTATGACGAAGACTCCAATGTCATGTGTAACTTACATTAATAAATTTGAAAGCTTTTCTCTTGGTTTAATACCTATTGAAAGTTCCAAAATAATGCAAAAAATGGATAAATTCAATAATTTTATGTGAAAAAAGGAAGTTCTCATCATGAACCTAGTTAAAGATATTTTTTCTTTGCTATATAACCAGGACTGAGGAGTGAAAGGGATGACTGAGAAGTGTTCATAGAGCTGGGGTACAGCTCTGTGGTGGAGTATTCGACTACATTCACTTTTCAGTATCACATGCAAAAGAGAAGGTATTCATAAAAAGCACCCAGCCGCAGACAGGCCAGAAAAACAATCATTTCTCCAGTGGCATAGAGGAGACATATCCAGGCCTTGGTTGGAAGTGGAGATGGTAGAAGAGCAAGGAGAAGCAAGGGAGCAGGTATGAGACAAGGAAGAGAGGGCAGGAGTTGAGGAAATCTCGTCAGGAGAAATGTGTTGAAGGTTTGCACTCAGATGAAGATATCTCAGGATTTTCACTGCCCTGTGTCCATTTGCAGAACCAAGACCCCCAAATGATTCCTGGAGCAGAAGGGGCGATGACCCTTAGTATGAAAGAGCCAGAGTTCCACCGACTTCTCCAGCAATCCTTGCTGCTCCTCTGACTCCTTCACTGCAATCAAAAATGCAACATGTCAAAAAAAAAAAAAAAAAAAAAAAGCAACCCCGAGGAAGCGGACTCCTCACATCGGCTCAGTTTTCTGATTAATCATTTAGCCAGGGCATACAAGCCTACTCAGGTTAAAAAAAAATACATGAACCTCAGGGCAGGATCATAGTCCTGACTCAAATGAATGACATCTCCCACCGCCCTTCAGGGTTTATATGTGTGATGGGAGGGGATGTGAAGGTGCTTTTAAAACATTACTTTCATCCAGTCACACGGTTTCCTAGCAACCAGGCAAAAGCATCCACTTTCTGGATGTCTTCAAGCACCAGCCCAAGCCACTCAGATGCTCAAGCCCGCCTGCTGATGCAGAGAAGCAACGAAAGCACCGCTGAGATCTACTGCCGGTTGGTGAGAGATTCTGCAAGGGGAATCTGTTAAGAGCCTGGTGCCTAACCACACAGCACAGAGCTGTGCCTGGTTGCAGGCTGTGCAGGGAGACCTGCACGGGACATGCAGACATTCCTCCTCCATGTACAGGATTCCTGAGATTATGGGGGCTGCTACTTCTGTGGGGGGGGGAGGTAGGGGGTGGGGGGTGGACGGTGCCTGTGAAGCAATGGAAGCCCAAGGCAGCTGATCTCTTTCTAGTATCTCTTTTGTATGTTTCCAGTCGGTGGTTTGCTTTCCTTTAAAGCGCTACAGACAGAAAAGAGGGGTGACTGGCAAAATTGAAGCGAAACTGAAGTCTTTCCCAAATGGCTCTCTCATACAAGCAAAGCTGCCAAACGCATGCAAATCACTGAATTCTACAGTGAGAGGGAACCTCTCTAGTGCTTGCTTTGAAGAGGAAGAAATGCAGACAGAGAGAGACAGAGAGAGAGAGAGAGAGAGAGAGAGAGAGAGAGATTTACTTGCCAAAGCTGACGCAGCTAGTTGGTGGCTTCCTAGAACCTATTGACCTCCTGTTTGGTAGTCTGGAGGTGGAATACAGCCATATTTCTATATCTAAAATATTATAAGCTTTTGGATATTATACCATGTTGGGTGAGAAGAGTGCTAAGGTGAAGCTGTAGCAATAACCAAAGATGCAATTTCATAATTCATTTGTCTGAAATGCAAATGACTTGCTCAGAGTTATAAGACAAGAATTTTTAATCTTCTAAGCTAATGAACCCTTCCTGTTATGGAACTGAAGTAGACACAATCCATGAACACATGATTTTGTAAATTATTAAATTAAAAGGACTTTAAAATATGTCAGACATTATGAATGCTGGAGTAAAAGGAGTTTGGGGTGATGTTAACTAGGTGACATCGTGGTAGAAGGTCACCACACCCCAGTTCCTGGCTTCCCTACCTCATGGAGAGACCTTGTCTCTGACCTGCAGCCTCCTCTCAAATGACGGTTGCCAGAAACAAGAGCTCCGTCATTAGAATTAATCCATGTTTTGGGAGCTGGAGAGGTGGCTCAGGGGTTAAGCCTCTGCCTTGCAGGTGGAAGGTCCTGAGTTCAGATCCTAGACCCCACGTATAGACGCCAGCGGAAGCGGGGGCGGCCTGCGTTTCTGATCCTGGTAGGGCGGAGCCTGTGAATTCTGGGGCAGAGTAAACAAGGAGGTGGAGGCAGTCCATGGTGGTTCCCGAATTCGTCCGTGGTTCTACACACACACACATACATACACACACATACATACATGCATGCACGCACACGCATACACACACAATTGAATAAATAATAAATAATTTTTAAAAAATAATTAATCCATGTTTTATGTAATGTTCCTATGCACCTTCGGCTTCCCCTTATCCACCTCAGTCTTTGCACTGACTGAAGCAGAGATAGCAGCAGAAAGCATGGTCCGAAATAATTAAGTTGCTTGCCCTAGTGAAGATTTCACTTGAATGTATGTCATCTTGCTGGGTTTTTTCCCCTTTATACCTGAGAAATGTCACAAACCAATCATAATGATTGTATGCTTCCCAAAATGCCCCAAGATTATCTCTCTAACTTCAGAATCATAATTTGAAAACACATTCATAATACAAAATGTATAATGAGTATTTTAGTATCATCCCAGAGTTAGACATGGCAGATTAATTAGTGACCTTCAGAGAAACAGAACCAACTTTATATTTGTGTATGGGGAGGTGTAAACTGGAAACTAAACTGAAGATAGTTTCTAAGCTCATGCACACACATAGCTGAAGAGAGGAGGGATTGGTCCTAAGAAATTGGCTCTCATGGAATTGTAGAGGTTTGTTTGGGAAGTCCACAGTCCTTTAGGGGAGATAAGCAAGGTGGAGACTCCAGAAAGAGTTGCAGTTATAATCTAAAAGTTGTCTGCTGGAGTAGGGAAATGGTTCAGGGATTTAAGCCTCTGCCTAGCAAGCAAAAGGACTTGAGTTCAGATCCCCAGATCCCATGCAAAAATGCAGGGCAGTAATCTCTCCCCATCCTGAAGCTCAGGGACATTTGCGGAAGAGGGGACGGTAAGATTGTAAGAGCAAAAGGATGGGAGGAGCAATGATTTGCAAGATTCTCCACACTAGTTAGGGCCGAAGCAATCATAATAGGACTTTGCATGCCCTGTGCAATGTCCAACACACTACTGACCTCACAAAGTCTAGCATCTGCTAAAGGCACCAAGATCCTTGGAGGCAAGGGATTGACAGCAACAGTAGTGTTCCTATGCTTAAGGGGAACACAAGAAAGGGTTCAGGGAAACGCCACTGGGTCCTTGTACGTCATCGGAGAGGAGGACCCAGAGGAAAGTCAGGCATACACAATAAAGGACTCTCTGGGAATTGGGGGGGAGGCACTGGGGGATGGGGAGGGAGGGGAAGGGAAACAGGGAGTTGGGGGGAGGAGGAGGGAGGGAGGGAACTGGTCTATCTATTAAGTTTGTATGAGCGGAAATAAAAAATGTATAAAAAAATGCAGGGCAGAAATGACATCGGCCTGCAATTCTGTACATGGAAAGGCAGAGCCTGGGAAACTCCAGAGCAAAGGAGGTAGAACAATTCAGGATGATTCTTGAAGTGACCCTCAGGCCTCTACAGAAGCACATTCTTAAGTGCCTTCTGATACACACACACACACACACACACACATATATTGTGTGTTCATTCAAGGGTTTCGACTGATAGGAAAGACCCAGTCACATTAAGGAGGGCAATCTGCTTTACACAAAGTCCTTTAATGTAAAATGTTTATCCACACACACACACACACATATTGTGTGTTCATTCAAGGGTTTCAACTGATAGGAAAGACCCAGTCACATTAAGGAGGGCAATCTGCTTTACACAAAGTCCTTTAATGTAAAATGTTTATCTTCATAGAAGCATCCATAATAATTTCTGATCAAATATCTGATCATGGTGACTCACTCATCCTTGACAAAACATAAAATTAACTATTTCACTGTGTTTCAAACCTTTATAATTAAATATTGCCCAATACTGATGACAGAATTTATTCCTATTCATAATGTTTGCTGATATTATTATTCATAATTTTTGTGAATTCAAATGTGAGGACTTTTTAATATAAAGTTTTTTTGTGAATTCACATCTTTTTTAGCACACATCACTTGGTCTTCAATTTTGGTTCACATCAGGCTGGGCATTGAAGACAAAGTTGCTACTATCATGTGGACTTTCAGAGAGCCTCTTGCCTATGAGGTGATAGACAGCTCTATCATGCGTCATCACCCTAAGGCAGTTGCTGGGGATCTGTATGACAATCATGCACAGGAAACCTCCAACATTTAGATCATGAATTATCCATATCTAGATGGTTCTGCCCAGATGGCCTATCACAAAAAAATTATTTCTGTTTTGTATGTTAAATTATTGTGAGCATGGATACAAGTAATTTTTTTCACATAAGAGGAATAAAACCTGTCACCTAGACACAAGGTACAATGCACTAGCCTTCAGATTGCTTTCTGATGGGAACCTACTGGAGAAGAGGTCTAAACTATGTTATCTTGGATCCCTCCACAGCCTGAAACTCCGTGACTGGTTTTTGGAGTAACAGCATCCCTAATTCAAATTCTCTCTGACTTGCTACTGTAGTTTCTAGGCTTGCGGTAATTTCTCAATCTTCCTAAAGGATATCAGGTGCAGTGTCAGCTGCAGATACCTGCTCAGCTACACAAGCCATTTGTCATGGAAAGAAGGCTTATAAAGAAAGAAGTGAAGAAGCTGCTGTGAGTATTACTGAGAATGCCTTTATCTTTGGTTCTTACGTTTAGTAGACTGTCAGAAGTGGTGTGCATATCAGCAAGTGGGCAAGAAACTAAGAAGGATCTCTTCCTGCACTACTAGAAAAAGTTAGAAGGCAGTCTGGCCTTGTCTCCCATCACGGATGCCTTGCCTGTAGTGTAGAGCAGGATGCTGATTCTCTTGGGAGGATGCATCTATGACCATCTACAAATCACCCTCACGCCCAGGCAGCCTCTGGGGATGGGCTGTACCACTATCAACCAAATAATTTATCGCCTTTCTCTTGCCACCTGAACTTATTTAACTAACTCAGAAAATGAGTTTCCCATGACTTTTTTCTTCCTATATAGCTTTTGTCCAACTTGGCACTTAACAAATGCTGACGAGAAATCACAGGTCACATTTAAAAAGGAAAGAGGCTGTATGCTATTTCACATCTACTACTGGGACAACACTATTATCTTTTTCACCAATGGTATTATCATCACATGTCCTTTCACTATCCTAAGAAATTCTGGATTAAACCATATAGGAATTCAAAGAACAGATCTTGGTTAAGAATGCAAACTCTGGGCTGGAGAGATGGCTCAGGAATTAAAGCCATTGCCTTGAAAGCAAAAATACCTGAGTTCAGATCCCAGATCCCAAGTAAAAATGTCAGGCAGAAATAATGGCAATCTGCACTTCCAACCTGGAAGACAGAGCCTGGGAAACCCAGGAGTCAGAGTAATCTAGGTGGATTCCTTAAGTCACCCTTGGGTCTCTATAGGCACACACATACTCAAGTGCCCTCTTCTATACACATATTCCCACATGCATACACCCATATTCTCATATATGTAAAAAAAGAATTCAAATTCCTCTACATATCATGTACAAAGAACTGGAATTTCAAAACTGACATAAATGCAGTTTTATGTCCAAAGAGTACCACTTCAACAACCTTAAGGTGTCTTGGAATATCACAGTAAAAAAAATATCAAGAATTGTTGTCAGTCTTAAAAGAAATGCAATGACTAAGAAGATAACTTTACTAGCTAGAAACAGACTTATCCTGCACATAGAAACTCACTTGTAGTGTCCTAATGTGGGAACCTAAAAAGTAGATCAGGCATTGTGTAAGACAGTAAAATATATCAAAATCAAGCTGAGAGAGTCTAGGGTCCCTTCCCTGTGTCTCCCTCCTGTCTTGGGCATTCCCAGCACAGCACATATACCTTCCTGCTGTTTCCCTATTGTTAAAAGTCCCAGTTAGGAAAAGCTCTAACAAGGACAGACTACAGTGAAATTCCTAATACATTTTCATACATGATTCTTTCCATGGATTTTTGTACCTTAATGAGAAAAACCCATTGGATTATAGACTATATCTTCACACATCTTCCTTATCCAGAACTAGTCTGCTTTGGACATTCTGCCTTGGTTTTGCATGGATAACAAGCAAAGCTTTATTTTAAACTGTGAGTCTTGGCTCCAAGCTTGCAAAGCCAAAAAAAAAAAAAAAAGCAAAACAAACAAATCCCTTTTTTGTATGGGTGTTATCTGTATTCTTCCTGCTTTCCTGTATTGAGTTTCCAATAGAGTTTAATTTTTTTTAGCTAAATATGATTTTAGTCCATTGTGATTAGATGCTTAAAGCCTGCACCATTGCAGCCTTCCTGTGCAAATCAAAGTTGGGTGTTAACTCAGCCAGCAGACCAACAGTAACTTCTGTTGCATTTTGGTCTCAGAGGGAGGGCTGAGAAGAAAGCTTCTTTTCACAGATGGAGCCCGCCATAATTCAACGACTTTTTTTTTGTTTTTGTTTTTAAGGGGAGATTACATTGGCATCAGACTTCGGGAAAATGAATTTGACCCAAAAGGAAGAAGGCAACACACCTTTCTAGATGATATGGTAAAGAAAGGCATGCTAAGATGATTCGTATTTGTATTTTAGATATATTAAGGGGACAGAACAAGGCTCAGATTTATATGTAAACCAGTTGATAATCTCTCTCTCACACAAACACACACACCTACACACGCGTGCGCTATCCTCTTCTTTACCTTCCCTCATCCTCAGTTTGTTCATATGATTCTGTGCACCCACTAAGTAGCAAAAAGAAGAAGAGAGAAAACGAAAAACCCACTAAGAAAGAAAGATTTAAAAAAAAGACTGCAATTTAAAATGTTACATTTGTGATAATGACAAAAAGAGCTAGTGCACAGCTCTTAACTGCAATCATTCCTTTACCTCTGGGATTATAAAGGAAAGCCAAAGCTATGCATAATCTTCAAGTCTTCGTGTTATTCGTATGGAAAGCCAGGCTCATGCTAGGTTCTGACTACTGCACAGAAATCAGGGAAGAACCACCGCAAGATGGAATCTGAAAGCAAGCAGTGAGCCATTTTCTTTCCTGCCCAATAACTCTCCTTGTACTAAGAGAGGTGCTCTGTCTTCTCAGAGTAAAGCCAGGCTCATTGGCTTTCACAAATCTCCTTGGAGCCAAGTTTGTAGCCAAACCTTACTTTATCTGTGCACACATTAAACAGAGGATTAAGTAGATTGAAGTTCTGCTTCTTAAACTTTAATGAGACATTATTACAAAGCTGTCTTGATTCTGGGGTGGGGGATGTGGAAGTTTTCATTTATAATGCGCATTCAGTTGGTGCCAGTGTGGCCACTGCAGGCAACAAATTCCGGGTTATGTTTCAACAAGTGAGTATGGTTCAATCCCTATTAATTTATTATTTAGGTTGGCATTTCAGTTTGGCTCAGTCCCTGGAGGAAATCATTACATTGTTCAGAGAACATTAGAACCCTTGACCCCATCTAAAATAACCAAACTCAAACCCAAAATTATTTTCTCTGAATGTGGAATTGGAAAGGTAAGAAGAAAGATATTTTGAGAGATCAATGATAAAAAATGTTCTCTAATTAACAGTGCTCAGCAATGACCAGGAAAAAGGTTTATCACCATGAGGAGATGAACACTCAGCTTTGAACTGAGCATGAGGCTCTCTGCCCCTCACCTTGGTCAGATATGTCTCTATTCCTTTCTTTGTGTTGGTCTCTCCCCTTAGGGTGTCTTTACCCCATGTGTAGAAACTCACCCTTCTTTCAAGTCCTAGCTCTGAGGAAACCTCCTTTCTGAAGTCTCCTAGGATTGTCCCACTCCCCAGGTGAGCACAAGAGTCCCTTCAAGTTCCCACTCCTCCCCTGGACCTAGAAAGTGCATTTCTATGCCACACAGAATCAGGAATTATCTTCCTCTTCCTCCACCCTCTCCTTTTTTTGCTGTCTTAAAATTTAAGGAATAAGGCCCAACGAAATTCAGTGATTCACCCAAGAAGCTACCACTATTTATTGGTGATATCAATCAGAGGTCAGGTTAAGGATTCTTGGCTCTAATTCATCCTTTCATTTCTGGACCACACACATGAGATAACTGGTTGGTGGACAATAAATCGAGTACCCAATGCATTGCTGGCTGAGCATCATGTTATTAACCATAGATAAGGAACTTTCCCACCCTGAACAGGACAGTAGAGGACAGACTCAGCAGTGCTAGTGTCACAGAACTAGGGTGACTTGCCAAGGTCTCAGCCCACCCCTTTGATCTCTGCTTCCTGTTTCCAGGCACACTATGACTTGGCCATCAGCGTTGCTTGGCAATGGCTGGATCACTCAGAAGACTTAACTTGGCTCAAGTGGGAAGAAATGTAAGTTGAAATACAGTTGTTATTTTTCTTTTTTTTTTATTTATAGAGAGGAGAGAGAGAGAGAGGTTCACACATGTTAACTGAAAACAACTTTTGTAAGTCAGTTCTCCTTCCATCATGTAGGCTCTGGAAATCTAACTTAAGTTGCCAGGTTTACAAGATGCCTCCACCTGCTGAGTTATCTTGCCTACCCATGTTGTTTTTCTTTTTAACGTGTGACTCTGATTAATGATGGAGTTTCAACCCTATCCAGCATCTTGAGGTACTCTGATATGAAAGCGTAGAGCAAGTTACCACCCTCCGTCCCCTTACCCCACCCCTCCGCTTTCCTTTAACTAGAAACCTAAAAAAACTCCACATAGGTATGTCCACACACTTTGTGTCTCTATTAATTGGTCTCTTGCACTGGCTATGCTGAATTTATACAGACATGGGCAGTAATATGGGCAAAAACTGAAATCATTTCTCAAGGATTAGCACGCACAAGTTCTGAGCATTTAAGTAATTGTGTACCTGAGTCATGGAATCATTTCCTTCTAGGATTGTCAGCACTTTAAACAGGTGTAATGACTGTGCAGACTCATTCCATTGATCAGAGAGGGAGCTATGAGGCCAGGATCAATCAGGCCATTCCAAAGTCCAGTTCCATGGACTTGGACTACATCTGATCCTGGCTTCATGTGGCAGTTAGGAATTAGCTACAAAAAGCAGAAAAGCCAGTTTGAACAACCTTAAGAAAAAATTCAGGAGAGGAGAGGGGAGAGAGAGAGAGAGAGAGAGAGAGAGAGAGAGAGAGATTTGTTGTCTTTATATCTGAATAGTTGATGAACTGGTCTGTTGGACATAAGTTCTACTTCACCTGATGCCCTTATCTGCCTCCTGTCTGTTTCCTCTGGGTGATGTTATTCTCATTTTCAGCTCATTTCATTGTGACATTGAGTAAAAGCAGGACAGATTTAAATAAACATACCCAGAACTGTGCCTCAGCTTGGAATACTTTGGGAAGTTTAATCCACACATCCCTGAAATCTAGGGGTTCCCTAGAATTATATGTGTTTCATTAGGGTTGAGTAAGCTCTCCACCAGTGTCCCTAGCAGATTACAAGAATGTGAGGAAAGGATACTGGCCAACAAAGCCATAGCCATCACCATAGTGGCCAGATCACACGTGCGTGGTGGCTTCCGTGAAGACAGATTAAAAAGGACAAATTTATCATTGTTACTAGAAGATTAAAAATTCAAAGTGTATATTTCACTGCCAGAGTATTCTTACCACAAAGTGGATAGTTCATAGCAGCGCAGGTGACTTATAAATTAGTGGATCCACATAGCGGTGTCTCAAAGGACAAGAATAGAGGCTGGGGAGTGACAGTTCAAATCTTGTGGAAAAAGCAACGCATGGTGCAAAGTACTCACAAGCCAGCACTGGAGAGGTGGGGACAGGTGGATCCCTGGAGCTTGCTGGCCGACCTAGCCTACTTGGTGAGCCCCAGGTCCCAGTGAGAGACCCTGTCTTGAAAAGGAAAAAATAGATGGCATCTGAAGAATGAAATGACATCCAGAGCTGACCTCTGGCCTCTGGCCTCTACAGGCATACACACACACACACACACACACACACACACACACACACACACGCTCGCGCGCACACCAATTAATTTAAAGAACAGAAAGAATAAACCTCACATTCTTCTCTATGCATATTGCCCCTTAGGAAAACACCACTTCATGGCCGATTCACATATCCAAGCCGAAAAGAACGGGAAGCAATGATTTTATCATCTTATGCTGGAATCTTAATGGTAAGGAAAAAAACAGGCAGTTGTATGCAGAGATATTTCAAGTCTCCTGTGTGCATTTTTAATTTTTTATATGTGTGTGTGAGATAGAGTATACATGTGTGACTGTGCTATATCCATGTGTGTGGGAAGGTGCATGCCTGTGTGTGTGTGTGTGTGACAGAGTGTATACATGTTTGAGTGTGTATGCCTATACATGTATCTACATAGGTGCATGTATACATACATGTGTGACTATAGTATATCTATGTGTGGGGGGTGCCTGACTATATGTGTGTGAGATAGAGTGTATACATATATGATAATGGCATATGTGGGGGGTACATGCCTCTGTGTGTGTGTGTGTGTGTGTGTTATCTGTGGCTGTGATATATTCATGGAGGGAATGCATGCCTGTGTGGGTATACATGTGAGTGATGTATCCTTATTCCTCATGTTAGAGGGGGGGTGCGTGCCTGTGTATGTATATGTGTGACAGTGGTGTATCCTTGTATCCTTGTGGGGGGTGCATGCCTGCATAGGTATACACGTGTGACTGTGGCTGTGTGTGCATGCGTGCATGCGTGTGTGCATACCTGCATGTGCACCAGAGGCCAAAAGAAGATGGCAGGTGTCCTGCTCTGTTAGTCTCTGCCTTATTCTCTTGAGGCAAGGTCTCTCCCTGAACCTGGAGCTAGACTGGTGGCCAGCAAGTCCCAGTGGTCCTCCTGTCTCTGCTCCCCATAATGTTCATGGTGACATGTGACCATACCTATTCTTGATGCGCACCCTGGGGATTTGAACTCATGCCTGCACAGTAAGATTCCTTATCTGCTAAGTCATCTCCCTAGCCCCTTGTGTGCAATTTGAGATTAATACATATTTATAATTTTTCAATAATGCTTCTAAATGTTTAGAATTTCCTAATAGTCATATGTTTTACTTTAAAGACATAAAAAAGACTTTAACTTCCATGTAAAATTATAAATGGCACCAAAAGGTAGAGGGAAAAAGGATGAGAGATATAAGCAATTAGCACCTGGAAAACTGATGACCCATTTATTTAGAAGTCATCTGCCTAGAACCTGTGCGGCCTCACACAGCACTAAACACACTGGAGCTACCATAACTTTGTTTGCATTAAAAGAAAAGCCACAAAATGCTAATACATCATTCTTGTTGTTCAACAGAACAGTATCCCAATTGAGGAAGTCTGTAAAATTTATGGGGCCGATTCTTCTGCCAAGGTAAGGGTGATATAGGGCTATTAATACCAGGGATTGATATACATATGTTTTTGTTTTATCTTATTTTGCCACGCTGGGGATTAAAACTAGGGCCTGTGTGTGCTAGGCAAGCACTTACCAGTAATTATGTCCCCAGTTCTTAGGTCATAGTTATGTGGGGTTGGGCGGTGCTGAGTGCTCTACCACTGAGCTGTAACTCCAGCCCTTGAGAAAGCTTATTCAGCATAGGTATTTATAAGGATTTCCAGGCCATAATTATAGATAACAATTTCATATCAAAAAGTAAAAACTAGACAGAGCCATGTCTTAATTGAGTAACACGTGTTTTTGAAATGCCTTTTTAAACACATTAGTACTGCCAGTGTGTTTTGTGTAAGTTCAAGCAGGGCAGCAAAGAATGCGCCAGGCTGGAAGTCCAGATTCTGCTCCTCTGTCTCCCAGGGCTCACTTGTGCTTTCTGTAATGTAGATGCAGTAAGTCACACTTGACTCTCTTGCTGAAGTTTTCTAGCCACCAGACTAGAACGAGATCCACAAGGCCCATGCTCAGGATAAAGAACCCACTTGGCTCTCCCTGTAACTTCTTGAAATCACTAGCAGGACAAATGACAGGGACCTGGGGGTGCAGAGACCCAGGTCAGAACTTTCTCAGCCCAGAGGCTGGGACAGGTCCTCTTGCTTCTTCAAACCTCCATAATCTATTGTCTTATTTTAAAAAGTGTTCTATTGCCAGATATGGTGATATACACCTATAAGGCAGCACTCAGGAGATGGAGCATGCAGAGTCAGGAACAGGCATTTAGGGTCATCTTTGACTGCTTAGGGAGTTCAGGCTAGCCTGGACTATCTATAGGAGACCCTGTAAAAAAATAAAGTGTTCTAGATAATCTTCAAGTCAGCTCAGTAGTTGCAGTATAATTAGTGTATGAGTACTCAGTAAGTTTTCAGATACAGGCTGAGATTTAGGAGTGAACACTGATCCCTTTGCTACTAGAAATATCCCATGCAGCAGGAGGGAGAGAGGAAGGAAGGGAGGGAGGGAGGAAGGACCAGTTCTATTGTCCCCAGTCTCCAGCTCAACATCCCTTCCAATGCCTCCCACCTGGATTTGAAAGGGTGACCTGATCTGGGCCAGGGCTACAGCCATTGGACAGCTGCCCCTGCTGTCTTGCCTGCAGCCCTTACTGGGAGAGCATTCATTCATGGAAATCCAAGAGCCTGCCACGTCCACCTTCATGTCAAGTTGCTGTATTCACTAAGTCTTGTGGCTTTGAATCCAGCCTTCCCATTACCTCTGCGCTTATAGAACCTGACTCAAATTTCCAAGACTGAATTCCTTCAGTCACCAAGGAAACACTCAGTAGCCTTCCCTCTGACCACTCTGCTGCTTTCTCATCCATTCTTTGATCATGTGCTCACTCATTCACTCACTCATAACATGGAGTTGTTCTTGCAGGGACATAACGGTGAGCAAATTGCAAAAGAAGACTTTGCTTACAGGCCTTGTATCCTATGTGACATTTCCCTTGATTGAGACAGAATCCATCCCTGGCCTGGTGCTCTGGGAGACAGAAGTTCCTGGGAGAAAGCACAGCTCTCTGGGTTCCTCCAATAGTCACACAAACCATGCCACTCCATGCCTACTAGCTTTTTATACAGTGTCTTTTCTGCCAGTCTGTTCTTCTCCCCTTTATACCAAATACACTCAACACCTTGGTCTCTGCACCAGTCTCTTGCATTTGTGACTTTCTATCTCTTGTCTTCTGGGTCCATGGAGGCCTATGGCAGACATCAGCTACATCCGTTGATTGATTCTAAAATCCCTCATCCTGAAGGAGCCAAGTCATCAGTCAAGGTTGGCACACATGAGTGTGTAAGGAGTTTGGGTGACCAGGTCTCTACAATGGGGCTGGAAATGGAGCCCATGCTGTTTAGATTCTGGCAGGTAAATCTCAGCCTAGACATCTTATCATCATCCTATTGCTCATTCATTCATTTAGTGTTACTGAAGCCTTAGTTCCCATCCTTATAATCAGTGACCAACAAGGACAAGTACATATGTGTGTGCAGATTAGAAAGTAACTAGCTCAGACGAGACACACATGACATTTGTCCTAGAGGAAGGTTTTCTTTCAAAGATCATATATTAATTCATATGTGAAAGGCAATTTGTTTAAAGCTAAGCTCTAGAATAATTCCGCAGCTTGATGTCTGGGTTACCAACACAATAGTCCTGGGCATAGTTTCTAATCTCTAGAAGCATCTGACTCATTTTTAAAAGCAAGGGAAGAAGGAATTGTTGCTGTGGGCATTAAATGTGTTAGTCCAACACAGTTTAGTATTATTCGGCACATGATAACCTCAAAATAATACATAGAATTAAGATTCTGAAACTCACAGCTGGGCAGCTAACTTATTCTGTTTTTCTCTGCATCAGAATTTGATTTGTTTGTTTTTGTGTTCAGGCCAGTCCTAAATTTGAAGTAATCTTCTTGTCTCTGCACTTCAAGTACTGTGATTACACCACCAATCTCAACTTTCTACCAGAATTTCTTAACATCTGGGCCAGACAGTTCTGTGTTGTCTATGTAGATGGCTGAGAGCCCTCTGGGGTTGCGCAGCAGCCTTGGCCTCACCTGTTAGATGCAAGCAGTTTCTCTGCACCTGTGACAGCTGGATATGTCATACACGGCCACACCATCTAAGCGACAAAATCACACCTGGTTAAGAATCACTGCTCTGAAATGTCAACATTAACTAGCCAATGTGTGTGTATTATTAACACAAGTGAACTTTGCCTATTTAAGATAACTAGTTACCTCCAGGACATTTGAGGAAGCAAAGCCTCCGGGGTTCCTCCCTCAAGCCCCATTGGTCCTCCCTCCTGTGGAGTACAGTAGCTGCGCAGAGGACTCCACTCAGAGGACTTGTTTTAGATAAGGAATTAGCAAATCCTATCGGTGGCAATGCAGCATTTCAAAAACTAAACTACAAGACTGTTTTTAACATGTCATGTTAACATGACTTTGAACAATAATGGTTTTCATTAGAAACCAGAGTGGTTAAAAAAAAAAAAAAAAGATGATGCCAAAGGTCCTTTAATCACTGCACATGTATCTGAATGACCTTTGATTCCTTTGGATAACATGTCTCCAAGCAACAGCAAAAATCCTCCTCCCACCCACCCCTGCAAGAGCTCCAAGGCCAGTTGAATACTAATCAGATTTGGAGGCATTTCCAGCAGCGGACCAGTGAGGCGTGGGAAGAAACTGTCAGAAACTCCAGGGCTTTCTCTGGGACTATCTGCTGCCCTCTGGTGATAGAAGAGAAGTGCTGCTTTTTTTCTTCGTTTTTTCTTTTTCTTTTCTTTTCTTTTTCTTTTCTTTTTCTTTGATGGAGGACTCTGGACCCAAAAGAAAGTTCATTCAAAGGCCTTATATAAGTAAAGGATATTTATAAATAGTTTCACATGAATACAAAATACCCAACTTGATCTCAATGTAAAAATTCTAATTTGTCCTTAAGCTGATACCATAAGAGATAAAAATATTCTTCAGCTCCATTTAATGGTGAAAGACAGAAGAAAAAAAGAGAGGTGGAAAGAAACCACAGTGGTTTAAAAAAAATAATAAAAGTGGTGATGAGAGGGCTGGAGAGGTGGCTCAGGGGTTAAGCCTCTGCCTTGCAGGCGGAAGGTCCTGAGTTCGGATCCTAGACCCCACGTATAGACGCTGGGCAGAAGCAGGGGCAGCCTGCGTTTCTGATCCTGGTAGGGCGGAGCCTGTGAATCCCGGGGCAGAGTAAACAAGGAGGAGGTGGAGGCGGTTCATGGTGGTTCCCCAATTCGTCCGTGGTTCTACACACACACACACACACACACACACACACACACACACACACATACACACACACATATGCACAATTGAATTAAAAAAAAAAACTTTAAAAAAAATGGTGATGAGAGAGAGAGAAGATAAAGAGTGCTGAGCAGGGAACCCTGAGACCTCTTGTGTTAGTTTCAGCTTCCCCATTGCTAGAAATGTTCCGGGCCCCAAACAACTTACAGAAACAAGGATTTGAATCGTTGTTTGAATTCTTGGTTAAAGTTTATCACCATAGCAGAAGAGTTCATACCAACCTTCAGGAGCTGAGAGAGCTGGTGCACTATAGCCTCACAAACAACTGAGAAAGAGACATACTTTCTCATTTGCAGCATGCCTATACGCCAAAGTAATGCCAAGCCATTGAACCAGCTCTCTCCTCTTATCCACTTACCAGGGGATGGTTCCACCCCCAATGAGCTGGGCTGGGGCTTCCCACATCAATTAGCAAATCTCCCACAGACTCATTAAGGGCTTATTCTAACTACTAATTCTTCACAGATGTTCCAAGAGGTTTTGTCCTCGAGTTGACACAACCGTGTCTCACTGGCACACTTCTGCTCTCTTCTTCCTGAAGCTAATCCTGTCTCTAACAAGCAGCACTGGCCTCCATTCTATCCAGCACCTGGTCATGACCTCTGTTATAGTTAGGCACAGGTGTCAACTTGATGGTTGAGGGTTTGAGCTCGGGGCACATTTGTACAGAATTGATAGTTGAGTTAAACCCAGAGCAAATCTGCAGGAGATTGTATAGTGGGTGGGGAAGGCCTAGTCCATGGTGGGTGGGACTAGTTCCCAGGCAGGTGAATAAAATGGAGGAAGCTGTTTGAGAAAAGAGGCATCTTTGTATATACTTAGCCAGACATGTTGGTCTGGCAAGTAAGAATTGTCCCTTTCTCGGTTCTTATGTGGAGACGGTGCAGCCAGTTCCTTCGGCCCTTGGGCGATGGTGCATGCTCTCCTGCCAATCTAGACTAAGAACTATAACCAGACAATTACAAGAGAATAAAGCCCTTGTTCCCTTAAGCCATTTGGTGGTGATTTTATCAGCAGCATACAGATGAACTGCAACAACCTCCAAGGCAATGCAGATAGGATCCAGGCCCTGTTCTGTCCCTGTCTAGCCATGGGGCCTCTGATAAGTTAGTTCACTTGTCTGATCCACACTTCTCTATGTAATCTGTTAACACTTCCCCAACCACAGGAAGCTGTTCTGAGGATTACCTTGGCTGTGCATGTCAGATACATGACAGGGAGCTAAAAGGACCCTTCCATGTGTATTAACTTCACTGCCAAGTCTACCCAGCTGGGGATGCCAGCCTCTTCCTGCTTGGCAGCAGCCTGTTCTCTTTGCAAGCAGCTGCCTTTTACCTTCTCACACTTACTCCAAGTATCTTCTCTTCCTAGCAGATTTTTACTCAGACTAAGTTGTGAAGAAATAAAAACAGGGCCTCATGAGAAACAGAAGAACACACTTAAAAAAAAAAAAAAAACTGTTCAACATTGACAGATCACAGTAATGAGGGCCTAAAGAGCATGCTCATAGTATTAGTTATACCCACCTGGGTAGCTCAGCTGGTAGATCCTCAATTTTAAATATTTTTTATTATTTATTCAATTGTGTGAATTGTGTGTATGTGCATTGTGTGTGTGTGTGTATGTATGTATCTGTGTGTGTGTAGAACCATGGGCGAATTCGGGAACCACCATGGACCACCTCCACCTTCTCCTTGTTTACTCTGCCCCAGGATTCACAGGCTCCGCCCTACCAGGACCAGAAGCGCAGGCCGCCCCCGCTTCCGCCTGGCGTCTATACGTGGGATCTGGGATCCAAACTCAGGACCTTCCACCTGCAAGGCGGAGGCTTAACCCCTGAGCCACCTCTCCAGCCCCTAGATCCTCAATTTTAATTATGCCCCAATTAGTGCCATAAATGTTTAAGGTATAAAAATCAAGCAAATAAATCCACCAAGTATGTGAAACAGACCAGGATCCAGGTATTATCATTCTTCTCTCTTGCACTTATTTTTCCACCACATGTGCAACTCCACATGTACGTTGCACAGTATTGCACAGTGGAGACTCTGTTGTTATTGTCTTGAGATACTGAGATTGAAGCCTGCTAGACAAGCACGCCTACTCCTGAGTTTCACCTCAGCCCTGCATTTCATATAAATAGAATAATAGCAACTATTCCCCCTGGCTTTCTGGTTTCATTCAACCTCGTGTTTCAGAAATTCACCTGCATAGTTACATATTCCTATAGCTTGTCTTCAATGGAAGTTGTTTTCCACACTCCTGCTGCCAACCATGTTCTCTGGGTTGATTCTTCCTTGTGTCTCTGTTGAACACAGCAGAGTTTTTGAATGGTGCATGCCAGAGACATTGCTAAGCCAAAGGGCATGAGCATGGTCACACCTACCACAGAGCCCATGGCCTGCCAAAGCAATCACATTGTTCTATGGTATAAGCTATCTATCCTGATATTTTCATATGTTCATTGGTTAATTTAGAAAATGTTCACTTTGGTTTGGGTTTGCATTCTGATTACTGATGAACAGCCATTGATAATGTTTCTTCTCTAAAGTGCAGGTTAAATCTTCTGTTCATCTTTCTATTAGTTACCTTTCTGTCTTTTAAAATTGTCTCTCGGTTGGTGGTATAGCGGTGAACGTAGCTGCTTTCCACAATACTGTCTCAACGCACGGAATGCAATCTGTCAAGGCGGAGATTTGCTAATACTTTTCACATTTGAAATTTTCCCTTTTTCACCAACAATAATGTGCCCACAGACTGGGGAGATGGCTCAGTCAGTCATAAAGTGTTCCCAGACTGGGGAAAAGGTTTAGTCAGTCATGTACTTCCCTCTCAAGGATGAAGACCTGAATTCAATTCCCCAGAACACATGTAAACATGCTGGGCATGGTGGTGAGAGTGTGCAATCCCAGTGCTGGAGAAGTGGGCACAGGAGGATCCCCGGGGCTCACTGACTGGCCAGTCTAGCCTAATCCATGAGCTCCAGGCTAGTAAGAGCTCCTATCTCAAAGGAGGTTGATAGCTTTAATAAGGGGATAAAAGAAAACTTGTCATCCATGCAGATGACATAATGGATAGTTTGAACCAAAAAGGATCTTATAAATTATTACAATACTAAATGAATAGCATTGGTTTTAATCAAACAAAATATACACAAGTGTCACAGGTATTAAATGAATAGATATGTAACATTTGTGGGTTGGAACATGCATTATTGTGAAATTCTCAGTTCCTTCAAATTCCAGAGACTCCATTTACTCCTGATCAGAAGCCCAAAAGGCTTGCTTCCTACTTTCCTTCCCATATCATCCAGCCTCTCTCTCTCTCTCTCTCTCTCTCTCTCTCTCTCTCTCTTTCTCTCTCTTTCTTTCTTCCCACACTAAAAAGCAATTATCAAATTCATAGGAAACCCAAAGAGTCAGGAGTAGAACAAGCTGGGTGTCAGTCACCAGAGATACCAAGATCTGACCGACAGTCACATTATGGGATAGCACAGGAGATGTCAAGAATCAGCCAAATGACCATGAACCAGAAAAGGAGTCTAAAATCGAACAGATGCCACTCAGTCATCTGACTTAAGACAAGGGTGGCCCTGATGCATAGTGGGGAAAGATGTGCTTGTCAACAAATAGTTCTGATTCACTGGCATGCCCCATGGAAAAGAAAGATTTCTTGACCTCTTTCTTACACCATAAAACAAAAGTTGTTGCAGATACTGTATACATGGCAAATATAAAACAATAAAGCTGTTGGAGGGAAATAAAGGAGAATGTGTTTATGGCTTGAGGTGATGAGTATTTATTAAACAGGACACAATAAAACCATGTAAGCAAAATTGATACATTTAGCTCAATTGAAATAAAAGGTCTTTTGTGAAAAAAAGACCACTCAAACACTAAAAAGGGCAAGCAACAATGAAGTGGAAGATATTCAAACTACTAACATTTGCCAAACGATGTCTAACCATAGATAATTCCTAAAAAATCAATAAAGAAAAGCAGATATGATTAAAATTAGCAGAATATTTGAACATTTTATAAAGGTTAAGGCCTCCACATGCATATGCACAGTATATATATACACACACACACATGCAAATACACACATATATACATGTTTGCACACAAGCACACACACACACTATACACATGAAAATGAAAAAAAAAAAAAAAAGAGTCCTGCTGAGCCTGCTGCCTATGATGTTGTAAACCTGTAATCCCAGCATGTGGGAGGCAGAACCTGAAAGATTCCAATGAATAGGGTTGCCATAACGCAGCCCCATTCATCAAAAAAAAAAAAAAAAAAAATCACTCTAAAATGGCTATATAAACAAACCAAATATCCAATAACTTAAATTCTTATGGAAATACAGTGTTCTGCCTATTTTGGAGGAATACCAATGGTGTGGGAGCTTGACCATGAAGACTGTGAACTTTAAAAGTTCAAGGGGATAGAGTAGAAAAGGGCAGGCCTCAAAATCAAAAAGCTGGGTATCTTTTCCTCCTTATTTCTTGCGACTTGTCTCCATCGCGTATGGCCATTATTATTGAAGTGGTCTGCTTACAAATGCATCCACACCGACGATTGAGCCCTCAGCTCTTGCTCCTTCAGGTATAAGAGACTCACTGTCAGAGGAAGCCAAGACACTGTCCAGCTTTTAAAAACAGCACTGTTTGTGGTCTTTCAGGTCTCCCAGGCTCCTCTGCCCCGCCGCTCCTTGCACCCTTTCGCCATGTTGACAGCGCCCAAAGCAGCAGAGTGCAACCGCAGACAGAGTAAGTGTGTTAGTCAGGCCTCTCTAGGGGAGCAGAACGATAGAAGTGACAGGATGTAAATATACGTAGAGGGAATTTATTGGATCAGGTTACAACCTAAGGTCTAGGAAGCCCAGGAGCTGCTGCCTGGAGCTGCTCAGTTTGGAGCTGAGTTTCTCAGAAGTCCCAGCCTGGTGCGAAGGCCAGAGGATTAGGTTCTGGTGTTAGCCAAGAATGGCAGCTGAGAGAGAGAGAGAGAGAGAGAGAGTTTTTTCTCCTATTTTATCTGGTCTGTACTGAAAGGTGCCTCCATCATTCAGGGCTGGTTCTGTATTTCAAATATTTTACTCTACATCATCTCTTCAGGTGGTCTGATGGATGATATTTTAGTTAATCTCAGTCCTGTCAACAGATCACCAAAGTTAATTATCACACTAAGCCTGTTCACTTCCGGCTGGGCAGGGTTCACCAGGAGGTGGGCCCACAGGACACAGTGAAATGGTAATATGGTGATGGAGGTCAGATTTCTGTCTAGGATTTCAAGAGAACCAGGAGCCGTCATGACTTAACGTCTCACTGTTACCTCACACAGTAAGGCTTATTTTTTAGACTCTGCAGCAGGGCGGAGGGACACGATCTCAACTGGATGGACACACTTCTTTAAAAAGGTTTTATATCTAAATGTGGTTACTACTACTTGTGTCTGTTAGGTGTCAAGTTAAGAAGGGGAGCCACGGGAAAAAAACACCCTCAGCAGTTCCACAAAGGAAATGATGTCGCATCATCAACAGATCCTCCAAAGGTCTCTTACACACCCGGCCAGAGAGCAAAGTAGATCGAAAGACAATGTGTGGGACAATTTTGTTTTGACTCTGGATGAAAATTGAGCATCTGGTATCTGAAGTTTTGTGTTCAAATGTAGAGCCCAGTATGTCTTAGCTTTGTGAGTTTGGCCAGGCTATTTAACCTTTCTGCGCTGTCATTTCCTCCTCCACAAATGCTTTCCATCCCTTCAGGTTGTTGGGATGCTTGATTGAGCCTGTGGCTGAGAGGTTAGAAAAGTGCTTGGTACACAGTAAAATAAATGTTAGTTACGTTTATTCTTCAACACTTGAAAAATACTATTCACAAATTTGTTGGATATTCATTGACTAAAATAAAAATGAAGTTCTTTTGAGAATTTTATCTTTTCTTTCATGGTGTCTCCCCTGTCCATCTGATCCTGAGTTGTTATGCTGCAGAATTTACAGAATGGTGCGATGGCCAGGGCTGAAGGGGAAAGAGAAAGAGGCTGCTGCTGCTCCTGCTGCTCCTACTGCTCCTACTCTGGTTACAAGCTCTCAATCACAATGTGCAAAGTGTGAACGGAAGTCAGAGAGACCAAGTCGATCAACACAATAAAAGCTGAGCTAGAAGAGGCTTAGAAGAAAGGAGAATCTGGATGTCTGGGATATTTTAGGGATCTGTAGAACAAGAGGGTCTAGATGGGCTGAAGGGTAGAGAAAGAAAAAAAGTGAACAGTTAGAAACTGAAATTGCTTCAACAGATATAAGTTGAAACTTAAAATGCAGGGCTGGAGAGATGGCTCAGGGTTAAGACTCTGCCTCTCAAGCAAAAGGTCCTGAGTTCAGATCCCAGGTCCTATGTAAAAATGCCAGGCATAAATGCTGGCTGCCTGCACGACTGGCCCTGATGAGCAGAACCTGGGAAATCCCAAAGCGAAGCAAAAAGAAAGTAGAAGCAATCCAGAATGATTCCTGAAATCACCCTTGGTCCTGCACAAGGATATACAGTGTCCTCTGATACACACGCACACAGGCACCCACACACACACATGCACACATGCAAAATGAATAAAATTTAAAGAAAGTTATTTTTAAAAAAATACTTAAAATGCATTTTTCTTGGTTTGATTGTTATGCTGTGCATTTTGTGAATGTGAATTGCTGAACTACACAATGCTTCAGAATTTTTAAATGTTCCAGAAACTGTCTATGGATTGATGAGAAATATGACCTCATCATATAAACTGCCTTAAAAACTTCCTGAATTCTCTGGTAATATTTGGATGTAATAGTATATTGTAAATATATAATGGTCATATGAAGGGGAAACCATCATACTGAGTTTTCTTTTAAAGATATTTGTTACCATGAGATTCAAGGGTATAGATTTTTCTGGAACCATATCTTTATTTCTGAAGAACTTTTTAAAAGTAAAGTCAGTTTCAATGTGAGTTAAAAACAACAGATTTGGGGGGAAAAAATAAAACAAAAAGCAGTTAAGAATTCTAGAATCAACACACATGAATGCCCCCTGTGCATATACATATACGCATATACATAAGAGAGAGAAAAACCTAGACAAAAATAGACCTCTGATACAAGTTCACAAACCCTCTGAGACTCATATGTGTTTATTTAATGAGAACTTAGCTCCAAATATTTATCTTGAAAGATTATATGGAAATTATTTTGAAACTCTGATATCAGCCCATGTGCTTTCTTTCACAACCACCAATTGATCATTTCTTCTTGATGAAAGCAGATCTCTATTCCACTCTCATCTTTCCACATGGATATAAACTGTTCTGCAGGTTGTGAAGATTCAGTAGCTACTCTTGGAAGGTAACTCAATAGTACACAATGATTCGTAAGTGTCTACACTGATTAAAAGATTCATTTCTAGGTACCAGACACTTCTACCAGCTAGTGAATGCTCATGAGCCCTAGAGTGTGAACAATGCTCACCTCAGAGTCGGGCCCCATAGAGACAAATCCCTTCTGGAAAGTCTCTTCCTAAAAAAAAAAAAATCAAACAATGGAAAATCCATTTCATGGGCTGTAATAGTTACTTTTGTGTGTTGCTGTGAGAGAACATTCAAAGTCAATCAACTTAAGGGAGAAAGGGAGATTTATTCAGCTTAAGGTTCCAGAGGGGAGAAACAGTCTTTCACGGTGAAGGCAGCGTGGCTGGCTGGCCGAAACTGGAGTCAGGCTAAATCACTTCCATCAGTGAGGCTGAGAGCCGCAAGACTATTTGCTGCAAAAGCAGACTTCTCCTGGAAGTAGGGTGAGACTAATCCACCTCAAGTCCTGCCCCTTGTGACCACCTTTCTCCAGCAAGACTCTACCTCTCAAAGGTGCCATGACCTTCCCAAACACTTGAGAGTGTAGGGAACACAAAATATAATAGTAACACGTACATGTTTGTAAACATTTCAAACCACAGCAAAAAAAAAAATGCTAAAAGTAAAAGAATTCTCTTTTCCTACTGCTTATGACTAACCTCTGTTAGTTTTGGTGATAAATATTTGCTGTTCACATCTATAAATATCTATAAATATGTATATATCTATAGATATATCTATAGATATATGTCTCACTAGTTTGTTACAATTTTGTTACATTAAGGACAAAAATATTTCACTAAATGGATGTTGCAGCTCTCCTGCATGGTTGCTGATAAATGACCATCACATGGCTCAAGGGAACAAGGGGCTTATTGTCTCTTACGATTGTCCGGTTACAGTTCTCAGTCCAGCTTGATCAGAGAGCATTCACCCACACCAGGGCCAAGGGAACTGGCCACACCATCTCTATATAATGGCTGAGAGAAGGATGATCCTTACTTGCCAGACCAGCATTTCTGGCCAAGTGTACACAAGGATGCCAATTTCATTAACCAATTCTCTGCATTTTATTTACCTGTTCAGGGCCTAGTCCCACCCACCACAGGCTGGGCCTGCCCAATCAACTAGACAATCTCCTACAGGTTCACTCTGGGCTTAACTCAACTACTAATTCTCTACAAACGTGCCCAGAGCTCAAACCTTCAGCCATGACAATACATAACCATGACAATGGATAAGGATATGCTTTGGTTATTTATCATTTGAGGGAGTTTCCATTTTGTATATTCCGTGTTTCGTCTCTCCTTCATGCCTTAAGGACAAAATATCATGTATTTTAGCCGAAATGCTGTTTCTTGACCTCGGTATAAAGCAATATCTGACTTAAAAGTTTCTATTTGTTTTCAACAACTTAATTATTTCATAAGTTAAGAAAAAGAGGGAAACTTTTTTTTCTTTTTTCCCCCGAAGCTCTAGCTATTCTGGGAAATAGTGTTAAAGATTTCTTTTTTATTGTGTTAGTATTTGGAGCTCAATCTAGTAAAAGTGGATATGAGCAACATTATTTCCTGGAAAAGCCAAAATCTCTGTTCTTTAGTTTCTTATTCACAAAGGATAATTTATAATAGCATTTACCATAGAGGGTTCTTACAAGAACTAAACGAGTCCATCCATGTGTAAAGACTCCCTGAAGCACAAGACCACAGCAAGTAGCAAGACACCTGTTCCCTTTTGTATCTCCTCTGGAGGATCGCCTATGGTGAAGAAGGCAACGATTTAGACTTAAGTTCAAGTCAAATCTAAACAAAACTCAAAATGATATGCAAGAAGTACAATACATGAATTCCAAAGAGCTGAGAAATGACTTGTTTTGAGCAGGGTCAGACTGAAGAAGTATAGCTTTTATTATTTGTTTTTTCATTTTGAAAATAATTCCAAGCTTAGAGAATAGCTGTCATAATATAGAAGAACCCAAATTCGTCATCTATCCTTAATGTTTATTCCATTAGCTTTACTGTTTTCTCTTCCCCTTTCCTTTCCTCCCTTCCCTCTCTTTCTCTCATAATATATATTTTATGCATATATGTAATATTATAGATAGACATAGCTATAGATAATATACAGATGTATCTTTTCTCAATCACTAGAAGCTATATGCAACCTATCAATTTATCCTTAAATACTTTAGCTTTCTAAGAGCAAAGATAATTATCAACTTCAGAATATACTGTAACTTCCTTTTATCTAATCTATTGCCTATGTAGTAATTTTTTCACTTGACTCAATAATGATCTTTTAAGCATTTTTCCCTTCTACATGGGATCTGGTGGGAGACCACATGCTACATTTAATTGAGAAATAAAATTCATTTTCAAGACCTAGCAGAATTAGCTCATGGATTCTTTCATTTATCTAATCCATCTTTGTTGAACATTTGAAATTCAACCTTAACTGCTGCCTGTGGATTGAAAGTTCATGTTTGTGTCCATGCAGTGTTGATATGTTTGATGTGGAAACCATCCTTTCATTCTGAAGTGTGGACTTGTTCTGCGGAACTTCCAACAGAGCCCTGGGAGCAGACAAGAAGTATCTTCTTAGAGTTGCAGCTGGCTTCAGCACATTGACTTCACAGTTAGTTTTTGAGACAAACTGCATTGAATGCCATGCTCACCAATTATCATCCTTTGAAGCATACTGTGCAGCTGCACATGATGAAATGAAAAGAAAAAATGTGCGCGCGCGTATGTGTGTGTGTGTGTGTGTGTGTGTGTGTGTGTGTGTTCCGCTACTTCATTATGCCTAGAAGACTGTTGGAACGTTCAGAGAATATATTTATTGAGACAGGCTGGCTGTGAAGCATATTCTACCAAATGTGTAGTATTTACTGTTGCACAGGATATGTGTATTTTAACTAAAATGAATTGATTCATCATTATTTTACTGTCATGTAGAGAATATGTAAGTTACTTCAATAAAGCATTCAAAGAAAATGGGTTGAGTTTTCTCTCAGCAGAATATAATGACCACTGGAAAAAGAAATGTTCTACTTCTTCAGAATTTCTTTAGGAAATTCTTTAGAATTTCCCTAAATTCTGGTTAGGCACAAGGTCTAACCTATATCCATGTCTACCATAAGAATTTAAGCAGAAAAATGTCCCTACACATTACACCTTTATATTCTTTGTAGTGTGTGTGTGTGTGTGTGTGTGTGTGTGTGTGTGTGTGTATGCATATCAGAGGACACTATGTGTTCCTGTGGAGGACCAAAGGTGACTTTGGGAATCATCCTGAATTGCTTCTACTTCTTTTTTGCTTCTCTCTGGGATTCCCCAGGCTCTGCCCACAAGGATTGGAAGTACAGGCCACTGCCATTTCTGCCTGGCATTTTTTACGTGGGACCTGGGATCCGAACTCATGACCTTCTACTTGTGAAACAGTCTTAACCCCTGAGCCATCTCTCCAGTCCAGCACAACTAATCTTTAAGAATAAAAAGGTGGGGAAGAAAGACCTGAGTTCAAATTCTGATTCCGTGGGATAAACATAGAGCAAAGCAAAAAGGAGATAGAGCAATCTAGCAATCCAGAATGATTCATAGGCATACACAGTAATTCTGACATACACACACACACACACACACACACACACAAGAAATAATAATAATAAGATTGGATGTGCCATCCTTCTGCAGAAAGGCCTCATTTCCATGCACAGAACCAAGTGTATTTAGTGACCTCTTCTGAAAATGGCAATGTAACTGGAGAGATCTATGTGATTCTTTCCACACTCTGTTAGGTGGCAGTCACACAGGAGATTCATCAAGAGACACCACACACACAAACACACACACACACACACACACACACACACACACACACACACACACAAGAAAAATAAACCAAAATTGAATGCACTGCAGGTTCTTGCCAGGTCTTCTTTTAGCTTCCCTATGGGTCTAAAGCAAAAGGATGCTTGATTTCATCTTTCTACAGAAAGCATGGGATGGGATGACAAAAAATAATCTGAGATTTTGATCCTCCTCCATCCTCGAGTATTAAGGAGTGCAGTGGAGAAAATTCCAGCAGCAGTCACCCAGCCTCTGTAAGTAGTGACCCTTTGATGAATGAAAACACAGGCAAATATGACAACCAACATAAAATTCATCATTTTATCATTTTGTGGGTCACCAGTGTGACATTCATCTGACTGGGCTCAAATCAAAGTGTTGCCATGTATGTTCCTTTATGGAGGCTTCAGGGAACATCCGTTTTCTTGCCTTTTCAGACTGGAGTCCCTTCCTCCATCTCCAAAGTCACTAGTGTTGCATCTCTTTATTCTGCAGTCACATCTTGGTGTGATTATGAACTCAGCTGAGAAATGGTCCTTGGAATTAAGGAACATGGGATTAGATTGGGCCCATTCAGATAAGAAAAATCTTCCCCTTCTCAAGGTGATTAGCTTGCTGATATCTCAAGGTTGATTTTTTGTATCAGGTAGCATTTACTTAGAACATGGATCTCTTCAGAGGGCTATTAGACAATATGGTAGATAGTCACTGGTGCCAGCTTGGCAGCTGAAGGCTGGAGCTTTGGGCACACTCATAAAGAATGAATAGTTAGCCCTCAAAAAGCCTGCATGAGTTTGTCTAATGGGGAGAGACTTAGCCCTTTGGTAGATGGGAAAAACTGGATAACAGGAGCTGGTTAAATAAGTAGACATTCTTTGTTATACGTGGCCAGACATGCTGTTCTGGCCACCAAGGATACTAACAGTCAGTTCCTATGGCTTTTGGTGTGGTGTAAGCACCCCTGCCAAGATGGATTAAGGACCAGATCATCATAAACCACAATGAAATCCTTTGTTCCCATAAGCTGTTTGGTTGTGAATTTATTGGCAATATGCAGAGTAACTATGACAAACCACCTTTGAGATTTACTTTCCCTCCCCTTTATATGTAGTTCTGACATTATAACTGACCTTTTAAAACACTATACAGTAGGTACCTAAGGGCCTCAAGCTGTGCCTTAAGACTTGCACGTGTCACTGTGATATCACTGGTTTTGAAAACAAGAAGCAAGAAGGATAGTGTATTTTCCGGCTCTCTCAGTATCTCAGATTCTTGGGAGATCTCTTTATATTTAGCTCAAGAGGAAGTGTTTCATCTTACAACAAAATATATTTGCTTTCAGAGCTGCTTTTCGCCATTAATTTGAAGTCATCCACTTAAAAATTGATTTTAACATTTTTCCTCTACTGGATTTGTAACATATAGATTTATAATGGTAAATTATGAAGATTAAAAAAAGCAAAAAGAAGGGGAAAAATCATAAAGCTAAGATCTATGATCTTGTCCTCCATTGACAAACATGATTGACATTCTAGTATATATACAATCTTAATCTTTGTATTTCAAACATACAAGTTTTAACATCAAACCGTACCATGCTGATAAAGACATGAGAGGGATTTCCAATTAGAGGACTGGTTTATTTGTTTCTCTGTTGCCTCTTGGCTCCTAAAGGGTTCTTCAAACTCAGACAATGTTTAGGAGCGCCCCCTGCACAGGATCAGTCACCAAATTCTACCTCAGCAGTTTCTATAGGCAAACACTGCAAAATGCTGGGTGCATAATGTATTTCTAGAGCACTGCATAGGGTGGAAAACATATCCTTTGTCCACAAGGTCAGAATGGCTCTGCTGACTTGAATTCCTTTTGCTGGAGCTAGTGAGGACAACTCGAAAATGCCAGAGAGAATGAAAGCCTCTTGCCCCATGATCCCAAATGAAAAAAATGAAATCCCCATGTGTGCTACCCCCAAGCCCCCTTTGTGTTGTTCCTGCCAGCGCAGCAGCCATCCTGCTATGTATATATATATATCAGCTGCCACTCCCATCCTCATCTCGGTGACACAGATCATTTACTGTCAACAGTTATGGGGAAGGTGAGCCAGAGTCTTCCATGTCTGTTAAGTGTCTTGTCTATGGAGAGATGGGCCTTCCATCTCACCAGATACTGTCGGTCACCTTGCTTTTCCTTTGCAGATCACCTTCTACGAGGACCGCAGCTTCCAGGGCCGCTGCTATGAGTGCAGCAGCGACTGCCCCAACCTACAGCCCTACTTCAGCCGCTGCAACTCCATCCGCGTGGACAGCGGCTGCTGGATGCTCTATGAGCGCCCCAACTACCAGGGCCACCAGTACTTCCTGCGGCGCGGAGACTACCCCGACTACCAGCAGTGGATGGGCTTCAACGACTCCATCCGCTCCTGCCGCTCCATTCCTTATGTAAGTCTTGCTTCAATGCAACTGATGGGAAAGCATCAGTGATCAGTGAACATCCGTCCATTCCTGTCTGTCATTTGTTCCCACTAGTGTTGTCAGAGGGCACAAGAACTAGTGTTCACAGACTGGCATAGATAGCAAGGCCCAACTCTCACATCTTAAAAAAGAACATGAGCAGCAATTTATCTCTTTTGGCTTATTTTAGGGCATAAGAAATTGCGAAGCCGAGTAACTATATCCCCTTCAGTCATAAAGAAGGAAAGCCTATCACTCACCATGGATGAACCCAGAGGACACTGTATAAATGAAATGAGACAGGCATGGAAGGATAAATGCCCCATGGCCTCACTCATATGTGGAATCTAAAATAATTACCTCGTAGAGGCAAACAAGGGTTGGGGATTTGGATCAATGGTAGACTCACACTGAAGAAACAAATTCTCAAAAGAAAAACGGTATTTTGGTTACTGGAGGCTGGGGAGGTGGGGCAGAGGCCAAAGGTTTGGGATTATGGTCAAAGAACACAAAACCACAATGAAGGGGAGGAATAGGTTTGAGAGATCTGTTGTATAACATGTTGACTACAATTAATGATTATATATTAAATTCTTAAAAGTGCTGAAAGAGTGGATGCTAAATACTCTCACCACAAAAGAACTATGGAAGAAAATGCAAATATTAATTAGTTAACTTTAACCATTCTACTTATTTCAAAACATCATGCCATGCACAAAAAATTCATGCAAATTAACTGTCAATTTAAAATATATCGGTAAACTTGAAAAATAAAAACTTGGTAGCATCCATCCAATCCTTAATTTCTAAATAAAGATAACTTTGTTCGTTAAAGAAAATATACCTCTCGAGACAGTTTTGATGATAAAAATATGAGACTGTGAGAAAACAATATAGGTAGAATGTATTCTAACTGTGTTGGTGACTTTTTTTACTAAAAGAAAATACTCATACTGACTTAGAGCCTAGAATGGCAAGTTTCAGTTCATGTAGCTTTGTTATTTTTCCAAAGTCATAATCAAGTAGTTTCATACAAGGGACAGAGACATAACATGGGGATCTCATGAGACATGATCCCCATTAGAGAGATCTGTTGTATAACATGTTGACTACAATTAATGATTATATATTAAATTCTTAAAAGTGCTGAAAGAGTGGATGCTAAATACTCTCACCACAAAAGAACTATGGAAGAAAATGCAAATATTAATTAGTTAACTGATCTTTCAAGTTTTTTTTTTAATAGGAGCCTGTGATTTTGCTTTCTGGTGACACCAAATTATACAGAGTGGCAAGGAGAATTAAGAGTTAAAATAACATTTAGGCTAGACAACTAAGATATGCAAAGAGATATAAATAAAATAGACTTTTCTTTTGGGGCAAGGAACAAATAGTTTGAAAGATTTGGGGAAATGAGTGCATAAGATGACTTAGAAGCAAGCTTTGTAGGGTTCTGTTGCAAGTTATCATGAGAGCAGGAGTTAAAATCTTCTCTAGAGACTCATGATCCATGCTGATGATAGATGGGATACTGTCAAAGGAAATATTTTCATACCCTGCTTTGCAAGATCTTCCACAAGATCTTCAGTTTACTGGTCAAGTCAGCCTTACAGTTACTGTTTTTCCTCATTTGTTAGAATAACAACATAAGGAGAGGAGTAGGAAAGAAGTATGCTCTACAAAATGGTCTGAAAACCATGTTTTGGAAGGTACAAGCTAAGTGCAACACCCTGAATGTAAATAGCTGCCTTTCTTCTTTTGTTTGTTGACACAACAGACCAGCTCTCATAGGATAAGGCTGTATGAGAGAGATGACTACCAAAGCCTTGTGTCTGAGGTCACGGAAGACTGCTCCTGTGTCCACGATCGCTTCCAACTCAATGAGATCCACTCCATGCACGTGCTGGAGGGCTGCTGGGTCCTCTATGAGATGCCCAACTACCAGGGTCGGCAATATCTGCTGAGACCTGGAGATTACAGGCGCTACCTCGACTGGGGAGCCTTGGATGCCAACGTTGGCTCTCTGAGACGTGTCATTGATTTGTATTAGGCCGGGTTTTGCTTGTGATGATTGCAAAGACTTGCAATAAATGCTCAACTTGTGTTCCTGCACCAAGAGGCTCTTGCTCATCTTTGCCATCTAAATTCTATTATCTCAGGGAACATGCTTAACCCTGAAAGATGTTTGCAGTGTCCCCTTCTTCCTCTCAAGCCACAGGGCTTATGACGTAGCCACACTGACATGACCTAGTTTGAAGAAAAGAGGAAAGGTGAACATGATGAACTGCTGTTAGAACCTTGAGAAAGGAGAAAATGCATTATAGAACCCGCTATGGCTGCAGCACTAAAGACCTGGGGTCCCTGGAGGGAATGGGGTCACAGATAGAATGAGTCAAGAAAAGATGTATGGAGAGAAGGCATGAAGCAGAATTCCCAAAGTAGAAGCCAATTTGATCTTTCCTAGTAGGAAAGGTGCTAAGAGTTCAACAGCCTTACCAGGCCTCTGCTACTTACTGGAAGAGGAACCAACTCATCCCAGTTTTCCCAGGACTTCCCTAGTTTTAGTACTAAGAGTTTTCCATCTAGCAGACCTCTCAATTTCAGGGGAAACAGGATGGTTGGTTACCCTACTTTCTGGTTTATCTCTTTGAACAATTCTCCTTTTATCTTTACTATATCTAAATTACCTTCTCAAGAACTGCAAGTGGCAAAAAATTCCTACCTCACTAAATCCAAGGATAACAACAATGAAAAGGCAGAGAACCACTATGAACACATCTTGTTGCCTTTAAATTATTCTATGGATATCAGATGAGAAACTCCTACATCCACCACTTCCCCTCACATTCAACATCACAATGCACTAGGGTTTGTTTTGAACTCTAGTATGAATTTCTATCAAGATTCAATTATCAAAGATAACTTCTTTGTGTAAAGAATTAGTATTTGCGATTGCACATGACTCTAGAGTTTTCTTTTCACTCACAAAGGGTATTGGATCTTTTCCCACATTTATATTAACAAAAATGTGTCCTATCCCCATTGACTTCTTTGTAGAAATTGTTGAATCGATCCTAATATCCAGGTGGAATCGCAAAGGATCTGAAACAGCCAAACAATCTCAAAGAAGGGCAAAAAGTAAGAAAATTCATACCTCGTTGCTTCAAAATTTACCATAAACGATAGCAGCTGGTACAGTATAGTGCTAGCCTGAGGACAAACTGTAGATAAATAGAATAATTTAAGAATCCAGAAACTGCACCCTGTATCTAAACTCAATTGAGTTTAACCAAAGATAGGAAGACTATTTCTGAGGAAAGAATAACTTTTTCAATAAACTGTATTGAGACAATCAGATATCCACATTAAAAAAATTAATAATAATTACTGAACTCTTCACACCATATGTAAAAATTTACTCAAAATGGTGCATAGACTAAATGTAAGAACTCAGATTCTAAAATCTTTAGGAGAAAAACATAAATACATCTTTTTTTTAATTGTGTGTGTGTGTGTGTGTGTGTGTGTGTGTGTGTGTTTGTCTGTGTGTCTATGTCTGTATCAGAGGGTACTGTGTGTCCCTGTGGAGGACCAAGGATAACTTTGTGAATCATCCTGGATTGCTTCTACATCCTTTCTGCTTCATTCTGGGATTTCCCAGGCTCTGCCCACCAGGTCCAGAAGTGCAGGTTTCTACCACTTCCACCTGGTGTTTTTATGTGGAACCTGTGTCCCCTAGGTGTCACTTCTGTTTTTTCTTGCTAGCTTAGATAAGTTTTAGAATGTGTATGTAACATGATCCTGTGAAGAATTTGACCTGCTGGTCTCTTGGTTTTTTTTCCCCTATATATACTGATGTTTGCTACAAATAAAATCAGCTTGGATGATGAAGGACATCCTAGGTCTCTCTGCCGCGAAGCCTGACTAATTCCTACCACTCCCACTTCTGCTTCCCACGTATAGTTCGGTTTCATGCTGGTTCATGGGCCCAGATACTATAGAAAGCTGCATTTTATCTGATAGAGCTTATTACATCATGATCTTCCTTTTCTATAAAAATGATGGTGTAGATGAGATAAACTCTGTGCTTCTTTCCCGCTCAGACATAGTAAGGGTCTCTTAGCTTTCAAGATGAGGTCTGTCAGTGGTTCAGTGCAGGTTCTGAAGTTCATCTTCGTTTCTTTTCAACCACCCTATGGCTGGAGTGAGCTGGAAGTTCTTTATCCTCCTAGCTTTAATGTGACCCTTTCATGTTCTCATAAGAATAAATTACATGCTGGAAATGCTGGCAGAAAGGAGAGGTCCCACAAACAGCACTCACCACTCTTCTGGTTTGCTGTAGTTTTCTCTATAGATGCAGGTGCTATATACATGAATAGTGCACACAAAAAAGAAAAAAGTGAGCTATTTTCTAGAAATTTGCTCTAGTTTAAGTGAATGTAAATAACTTCTATTTTTAGATGGGGTCTCACTATGTTGTCCAGGTTGGCCTCAAATTCATGATTTCCCTGCCTCCACCTCTCAAGCAATTGGAACTATAGAAGTGTGCCCCTTTGCACCCTGCCCGGCTCTCCATGTTTGCTGTATCATCGACTATTCTATCACTGCTGTCATAGATGTATTCACACAAATGAGAGACCCAAGAAGTACAGAGCTCCCTCATAGTTGTCTAAATGCTGAGATCTTACAGCACTGTTGTAATCATTCACCATCGATCCACTAGAAGTGATCAGAACTCCTGTTACAGCTAAAGATTCTCAAGGTTGGCAGACACAGAGTATACTACTTGAGTGCTAGCATGTGTGGGGACCTCTATGGGAAATGTATAGCTTAGAGAAGGTGTAAGATGTAAATATTCGATTATCTCAAATAAGGCATTAGCACATGGAGAGGCAAAGAACTTTTAAAGTCTTGGACTCAGACACACTTGGGTGCAGGTCCAAGTTCCTCTATTTACTAGCTCTGTGTACCTTTCTATGCCAAAAGCAAGCAGAGACACTATGATATCAAACCCAGAAACATATAGTATTCATTGATGTCAATATTATTTTTGCTCTACATTAAAATATTGACAGCTCTTGCTTTGACCAAAACCTGTCGGATTTTTGTTATCGTTCTTTGATTAAGTTCTTCTGAGTGTTCAGCTTGACTATGTTTAAACTTGGACTTTTCACTCTGTGCTAATAAAATCTGATTTGAGCAGGATTCATTTTAGTGAGTATCTCCTACCTGTAAGCACTAGTGCCTATAATAATTTTGTCAAATCGATTTAGCTGGAAACCACTCATCCTTCATGTTTCCTCTTGGTAACTTTCCAAACATTGACCTCAATTCTGCTCTTTGGTGGCAAATCTCTACTTGTCCATTCTGGAGCTACAGTTCAGTTCAAACTCCATTCCCCACTGGAAAACATAACACAATGATTCCTGTGCCTGTTTTCAAGCTTCCCTTTGAATAAAGTCTACTTTGTCACTTTCAGGACCCATATGAAAATTTTTATTTCATAATTTCTCTCTTTCATAGTGATACAACTTTATAATTGACACTACTTTACAATTTGTCTTGTACTTTAGAGCTTATTATTTCACTTGACTTTTCATCATCGTTCTTATCTTGTAAGTGAAAAATCTGAGATTCAAGAAGTGACTTTCCAAGGATTACAGGGACAACAACAGAAACTTCAGAAACATATGTGGATATGTACAGCCACAGCTTCTCCTAAACATGCCCCCCTCCTTGATAACTATTTAGCAATTGCACTGTGTTGTTAATACTGTGTTGAAGAAGAGGAAATAGTGCAAAAGCTAAGCCATGGAACAAGTGGACAGGTCATTATAGGTGGTGGTGTTTGTAAGTGCTGCATCCTCCAAGCCCTAAGAGCATTGTTCTGACATACAAATGTGTGTGTGTGCGTGCACACACACACACACACACACACACACACACACACACTGTTTTATTTTCATAACTCATTGCTATAATAAACACCTAATAAACAACTTGGAAAAGAAAAGAATTTCATTTCAACTCACAATTCCAAGTTATAGTCCATCATGACAAGAGATGATCACATCACATTTAAAGTCAAGAGCAGAGGAAAAGAATGATTGTGTGCCAGCTGGCTTGCCAGTGCTCAGAAAGCTGTTATACAACAGAACTGGTGCCATCCATAAAGGACAGGTCTTACCACTTCAGCCAAAGCAATCAAGACAATCTCCTACAGGCTAGTCCAGAGGCCTAACTTGACTACATAATTCCTCGCAGGTATTTCCAAAGGTCCGCCTCCTAGGCATCATGGTGATAGCTGACACTCGAACACAACACTTTCAAACCATATTCTTTCACCTCTTGCACCATATATGTTCATCTTATCTATCTTACTATAGAATACAATCAGTCCAACATTAAAGTTCCAATAGTTCAACAGCAAAAGTTCTCATAATCCAACTTTATAATATCCATCATCATCAATAGTTCCGATGTTTTAGAAGTCCAAAGCCTCCTAATTGTGAACTTCTGTAAAGTCAAAATCAAGTTAAATATTTCCAAAGTATAATAGCACAGAATAAGCATTCTTATTTAAGAATTACAGTAAAAAACTATCAAATCAAAACTAGACCAAAATCCCTCAATTTCTGATGCTAGTATGACACTTTTGTCATGATGAACTATAACCTGGACTTGTGAGTTGAATAAAACTCTTATTATAGCAATGAGTTTGTGAAACTAAAGCACATCCCTTACCCAGCCTGCACATCAGATTTCTAATGTTACAACATGAGAAGCTGAGAACATGGACCACTGATTCAAGGCCCAAACATTGCTATGAGTCTTGATTTACCATATGATGCTAACTTTCGCCAAACCCTCAAACTAACATTTTATTTGATCTTCAATGTGTAATTAATATAACTGTTTGCTCATGGTTCCTCTGGGGCTAACACTGGTTGTGTAAGATACTGGAGCAAATTCTTCAGTGTCACATGGTTTATGCTATGAAAGGGTCTAGAGCAGCATAACTATCCCACATACTTCCATCAGTATTAGTTACATTTTCATTGCTGTGACAAAATTTCTGGCATGACCTATGCCAGACAATAACAGAGGCCACAGGTTGGAGCTCTTTGAAGACTATTTCCACATCCAGGACCATCTCCTCCAAAGACATCTTCCTCCTCTGCCCAGACCCATGGATCTGCCATTAGATGCCTATCTGCAGGGAAGATACTAGCTCTGTTGCTCCAAAGGGAAACTAGCATCCAGCACTGGGAGAAGACAAGTGCCAATGTGGGCCCTTTAAAGGAATTAATTTGATGGTGAGACATGTTTAAGTCTTTGATTTCTTTTGTAATAATTGATCACATGTAATAGTTGTAGGCGTCATGGTACATGCTTGTGGTCTCAGCATTTAGGAGGCTGATGCAAGAATAATGCAACCTGAATTATATAGAATAACCATGTCTCAAAAGAAAAAAAAATTCCAGGATCTTGAATTGTGATGGATTGAGTATGAAGTGATCCTAACAAGCTCATGCATCAAATCCTTGCTCTTTAGCAGATGATAATGTTTTGGGAGGTTTTGGAAAATACTGACAATGAGGTCTACGTTAGTTATTAAAATAACCAGAGGAAGTGATGGGAGATCATGGGGAAAGAGATGCCTTTGAAGACCTGTGACAAGTCCCTTCCTCCTTCTCTCTGCTTCCTGCCTGCCACAAGTCAAGAGCCTCCTCCTCCATTCACTCCTATTGATGTTCTATTTTACCACCTAGCTGGAATCAATGGAGTCCAGGACTATAAACTAAAGCCTCTGAAACCACATACCATAAATAAAAATCTGGATCATTTTTAAGTCAGAATCATTAGTTACTCTGTGAAATTTCATCATTGTCCTCCAACAATCTATAAATGACACTGTGTATATTGGCTCATGCATAAAATAGGGTTGTGGGTTTAGAAAATGACAATGTTTTTATTTTCTTGGTGATTCCACTAGGCAAATACACTTCACTTGAATACTGGCATGGGTATGGTTGAAAGTTCAGAATGATCTTTCTTTTAGCCTTTCTTTATCAAGAAATCATTTTTAATTAAAAGACTCAATATGATTCCCTTATTTGACATTACTGCTTGTTTTATTTTTTGTTATGTTCATTTAATTTTTTAAATTTACTTTTATTTTTCTAATTTTACAAGCATATTGAGAACTTATCCATGCTTCACTTCATCCCACCTCACTCCCATTCACTTCACTTCTCTTCATCAATCCACCCTACTCCCTCCCACACTCCTGTCTGTCTGCTTCTATGGACCCTAGGATTCCCTCTGTCTTGTCTACTCCTGTGGGAGTTCAAGCTTCTTGTGACATACCAATTTGTCTTTCTCAGGTCACCCCATTAATAGGGACATTTCCTTTCACTCATCCAGCTTTAGCCCCCAATGTTTCCACTATATATTCTTTTTTTAATTTATTATTATTATTATTATTTATTAAATTGTACGTGTGTGTGTGTGTGTGTGTGTGTAGAACCACGGACAAATTCGGGAACCACCATGGACCGCCTACACCTCCTCCTTGTTTACTCTGCCCTGGGATTCACAGGCTCTTGCCCTACCAGGACCAGAAACGCAGGCCGCCCCCTGCTTCCGTCTGGCGTCTATACGTGGGGTCTAGGATCAGAACTCGGGACCTTCCACCTGCAAAGCAGAGGCTTAACCCCTGAGCCACCTCTCTGAGCCACCTCTCTGAGCCACCTCTCCAGCCCCCACTATATGTTCTTATCTCTCTTCAGTTCCTCAATAGTCTATGGGGGCATGTTGGTTATCAGTTATTATGCAAATATGGTAAGGAGTCCCATTGCAGTGAGTTCCTAGATGCAGCAGTCCTACCTTGAATGGAATATCTTGCCTAATGGTGAACCTTCTCAACTTTAGATTCTTACAATCTCACCGCCCCTCTTCCAAGACATTCCCAAGGCCTTAGGATGGGGAGAGATTAGGTTGACTTGATTCTGGGTGAGCATTGCTGAGTTGCTGGTACTCTACATAATAGCTAGCCATTGCTATTCATTCCACTGCTCTTCCGTTGCCTTAGGCTGCATCCTGTCTGGGTTCTGAGATGCTCTACCTTTGTTACAGAAGAAGACTTCTCGACATAGTGTTAAGTGTTCTTCAATTCTATGGGTATAATAACAGCTATCTACAGAACAGTTTGGTGTACTATTTTCCTACCTATAGGTTTTTTGGCTGCTTTTCCCTATTGATTTATTCCATCCCTTTTTTAGGTTTTTGTTCTAGTTAACAGTAACAGGAATGTGTTCCATTCTGACAAGCAGGTTTTTAGTCCAATCAGAAAGCTGTAGGTTATCTCCTTGATACCCATGCCACTATTACACTGGTGGTCACCTGTTGCCATGATGATTTTTATTGCACTTTACAGATCTCATGAGTTGATGAGGCCTTTGATTATTTCTCTCCCCTGGTAGTTTCCACAGTATTCCTTTGTACTATGTAAGCTATTCAGCAAAGAGGAAATTCTCAGACCAGTTCTAGTTGATACATTTTGCCCATGTTCTATGATCGATATGTGTTACATCTTCAGTAATAGGGTCTTACTTACAGTTTTTTGGAGAGCAACCAAGAGCAATGGCAAAAGCCTATAATGTTTGGGGGCCTCGGAGACCTCTCTGACCAACATTTTAGCAGGAAGTATCGCATTCTTGCTACTTCTAGTATAATTTTGTCATTGGTTTCTAAGTGGCTCAGCTCAGGGCTTCTCTCTCTCTTTCTCTCTCTCTCTCTCTCACTTTTTTCCTCACTCTATGCTCTTCTGCATAGGGGCTGCCCATTCTTGTTCCCTTCTTTAAAAGATATTTTGCTTGCATATTACTAGCATAGAGGTTCCTTTGGGGTTACTCCCCACAATCTTAGTGTTTTTCTATAAGTCCCTCTGTCATTCCTATCTCCCATCCCCTCATTCCTCCCTGTTTTTTTTTTCAATTATTCCCTCTGTCACCCTACTTGTTTTGGTATCCTAAATCTCTCCTTTAAAAGGTTTCCCCCTAACTATTCTTCCCACTTTTCCACTTATTGGTGGCTTTTGAATTTTCTGGCTCTTATAGCAATTTCAATCCAAATATATTGACAAAGATATCAGTACTAGCATCCATATATAAGAGAGAACATGCTGTGCTTACCTTTCTGTGTCTGAGAGACCTTGCTCAAGCTTGTTTTATTTAAAAGATGACTTAGGACAAAATAACAATATACTACACAGTATAAATAATACAAGCACACATGAGTTTTGCATACTTAGAAGACTGGAAAAGAGACAGCAATGTGTGACCTATGATTATCTCAACTGATGGGATCATGATTAATTCTTACTTTCTTCCTGGAGTGGACACTGTGGTGTACTGTCCAGATCCTCACTCAGGACTGAAGTTCTCTTTCCCAAAGATGATAAAGGCTGAAGTGAATTTTCCTTAAGGATTACTTTCTGCTGAAGGGAGCTGACATGCTCAACTTACTCTCCTCCACAATGGCAGCTCACATCAAAGTATGAAGCAATGACGGGGCACAAAGTTCAAGCCCCCTTGTTCAGTTCATAATCACCCCAGAGTTCCCTGTGGGATTGTCTGATGCCAACACCATGGCATTAGCTCACTCTCAGGTCACACTGCAAAGGAACCCATGGAGGAAAAAGATGGTGAGCTCAGGTCACTAGTGGGCTGGCTTGGCACATGGGAACAAGTCAAAGAACAGAGTGCCCTAAAAGTAGCAGTGAGAAAATTCCTCCAATGAGCAATCTTAAGACAATAGACCTGGTCTTGAGGTCATATATGTAATCACTGAGCAATGTATGACTTGACTGGAGGATGCTGAACCAGGAGAAAGATTCAGAATAAAAAGATCTGGAATAGAGATATAAGCATAGAGATGGGAATGAGCACACAGTATGAAAATGAGCAGATCAACATGAGCAGATCAACAGCTATTAAAGCGCATCTGCCATGGAAGGGATACCAAGCAAGCAAGTGGAAGGAATGTTTTTGCTATTTGGTATCAAATAAGCTTTACCAGCAGCTCACAGAAGGAATGATCATGGTGGTAGGAGAGGTGAAAGTTATGCTCTAACTCTTCTTTACCTTGATGAATTCAGCCACTACCACTGCATAAAGTCTCATCTGCCTACAAGACAGACCAATGTGAGCCTCAATATGGTCCCCTCCTTTGAGAAGGCCAGTTGGCTGCTTGATGGTGAGATTGACTACCTGCATCCTCTCTGGAATCAACATATGTTCCAGACATGGGTTCATCTTTCTTGCCCTGAGGATTTGGGTTAGTAAACCTATTACATCTGAATAAATATTGAATGTCTACCAATGACAACCATATTTCCCAAAACGAAGACAATGGAAAGACTGGCACTGTTTAATAATTTTGCAGTTAATGCCACACTGAAGGAAAATGTCACTGTGCACTCATCAAAGAATTTGACATATGACCTCAGCATTATTTTATAAAAACTCCCCAGACAGTATAAACACATTGAGATTGTCTTGGTAGTGGACCCCAGAAACATACTGTGGCATTCACATTGTTGGGACCTGCCCCCCCTGCCCCTACTGCCCAGCATCTGGAATCTGGGGAAGTGGGCCCTGGGAGTATCTGTGCTATCCCCTGCACTACTCAAGTCACCTTCATGAGTGGAATGAGGGACTTAATGGTGAAGAAGAAAGGTTTCAGGATTTAGAGGGCAGATTCTGACCAGGGATGAACAGAAGAAAGACTTAGGCCATGTAGGAGATGGCAAATGAAGGAAAGACACACCTATCTACCTCCCTTCAAATCCCAGCCATCTACTGAAGACCCTCTGTATGCCAAACATTTGCTCCAGGGCTCAGATCACAAATTCCTGTTCAGCAATACTTCTTTTCCAGATAATTCACCAAATAACAATAGCAGTCAAAGAATCTTGAATCTGAATCAAACTATACACTTTTAAATTACTTCCACAGACTGGAGCTCTTAGTTCTCTCTTCTTCAGGATTCTTCATTCCTTATATTCTAGTTTTTAAAAGCTATAAACCAACAAACAAAACCCAAAGCTCCTATCCCTGTGTTCCCTGAACAGAATGCATTGCTAAGTCTGAATCCCTTCGAGAAGTTCATTAAGCAGAGTAAGTCATAAATAAATGCACAGTTTCCTCTCACTCTATTGCTCATATACAAGAGTAAAGACTTTTCACATTGGTGGCAACAGCAGTTTTAGTGAGTTACAGCAACTGGGAACCTACCAGAAAGAATGAGAGTAAACCATTCAGTCAACCCCAGTGACCAGAGTGCAGAGCTTGCAAATCCCCCTTACTCGCTGGAATGGGCCCTTTTGTGTGATTTCCTGTGGAGGCAGCAGTCAGGGCAGCTATATATATATTACCACCCTGCCTTACTGCCACACAGCTCCCAGAGAGCATCTCGGGCTTACTCTCTGGAAGATGGGGAAGGTAAGTCCTGGGTATCTGCCTTGGCCCTTCATGCAGGGTCCTCCGCAGGGGAAAGCGCTCAAGCGTCTGCATCTGCCTTTGCAGATCACTTTCTATGAGGACCGCAGCTTCCAGGGCCGCTGCTACGAGTGCAGCAGCGACTGCCCCAACCTACAGACCTACTTCAGCCGCTGCAACTCCATCCGCGTGGACAGCGGCTGCTGGATGCTCTATGAGCGCCCCAATTACCAGGGCCACCAGTACTTCCTACGGCGCGGAGACTACCCCGACTACCAGCAGTGGATGGGCTTCAATGACTCCATCCGCTCCTGCCGCCTCATCCCCCACGTGAGTGTGGCTCTGTCTTTGTCAGTTTCTAGAAACCCAAACTATTTTTTTAACATTTTTTATTATTATTTCCGCTCATACAAACTTAATAGGTACACCGGATCCCTCCCTCCCTACTGCTCCCTCCCCACACCCCTGCTCCCCCTCCCCTCACCCCTCTCTCTCCATCCCCCAGTGCCTCCCCCGCCAAATCCCGGAGAATCCTTTAATGTGCATGCCAGACTCTCCTCTGGGCTCTCCTCTCCGATGACATACAAGGACCAGTGGCATTTCCCTGAACCCTTTCCCATGTTCCCCTTAAGCATAGGAACACTTAAGCATAGGATCCTTGCCTCCAAGGATCTTGGTGCCTTTAGCAAATGCTAGACTTTGTGAGGTCAATAGTGTGTGGGACATTGTGCAGGGCATGCAAAGTCCAATTATGATTGCTTCGGCCCTAACTTGTGTGGAGTATCTCGCATATCATTACTCCTCCCATCCTTATGCTCTTACAATCTTACCGCCCCCTCTTCCGCAAATTTCCCTGAGCTTCAGGATAGGGAGAGATTAGTCTGGCCTAGTTCTAGGTGGTTGATAGAGAGTCTCTGAAGTTCTGGATTATGGTTCGTTGATTTTCTTTTGCAGTTTTGCTGCTCCTGCAATACCCTTCACTCCATCCTGATGGGTATTGTATTTCACCCCTGGCCAGAGATAAAAAGCTGTTAAACTAGAGTCTTGTTATAAGAGTATATTCAAAGGTAGATGTAATAAAAGTAGGAAACCACAGTGAAGGAGGGGTCAATGACCCATTTGCAAAATGGTTACTTCTTATCTGCCAGACTATATGCCCTCCCCTTCTGGTGAGATCATACCCCCTCAGTTGTAAATGATCGGGAACGAAAGTCTGTGAACTTAACCAGATGTCTCATTACTTACTTGCAGTCCTTGATGGAGGCCTATTTTCTCTGCTGTAACATGGTCCCCTCTCTCCTTGTTTCTGGTGTGGCCCTCCTACCCCATCTCTCCTGTTCATAGAAACCCAAACTATTTTAAAGTCAAATTATCCCAATTAAAGAGTAAAGAGAGGGTGTTAACACCAGTCATGGATGAGTTCATTCCTCACAAACTCTCTGGTGAGTTTTTAAAAACGAGTGTTCCCAGATTTTATGTTTCGTATGAAATAAAAAATGTAAAAGATCACAGACAAATTAGGAGTGGGATACAGAAGATAATGCAGCTACTGTCTGTTCAAGACATAATTCATGCCTGCAATGATTTCTTAAAGCATTTTCCCCCAACTAACTCATGCTTGAAATCCAGTGTATCCAAATCTTGTAAATCAAATGTATTACTGTTTAGTTGGTCAAAACTAGTTTGGCTCCTTGCACTTACATTTCTACCTGATTATTCTTCCTTCTTCTTCTGATTTTTATCCTAATGGAGTGGTCAGTATCTATTGGAGTACTTAGAAATATAAACTGGAATAAAGGCTAAACATAAAACTGAAGTTTGAGATATAATATTTTCTGGGGTGTGCCTGCTGAGCTCCCAAAAAGATGGAGTGTGGGGATCATGAACCACCATTTGGAAACTTACCTTAAGGAAGGGGATTTTTGCTGCTGAGGGAGATGGATCAGTTGAGAGCAGGAGACCAAGAAGGAAGTTTGGAGAGGCAGATGGGTTGAGACTTGAACCAAAAGTGAGATTTGAAAACAGACATAAAAGAAACACAATACCTTATTTATCACAGGTGCTCACTCTTAATTAATCTCCTAGGGCATATCCAAAGGTTTGTCCCTTTGGGCCTGAGTGATGTATCAGAATGGTACCTTTTCAATGGTTCTTGCTTCTCTCTCCTTTTGAGAAGGGCTGTCTCAAGCAATGAGTACTAAGATGATGTGAGAAATCCTATTTTAACCAAATCTTAACTACCAGGTAGATGCACGTGAAAAGTTGCTGTGTTCTGCTGTCAATCACTGGACTCCTCATTGGTGGGCCAGGGGCAGTGGAGGGACTTCTGAACCCTGCTGCATGTTTGTTCGGGGTACACACTTGGACTCCAAGGATTGGTGGGCAGGTGTGGCCATGGCAATGCGGGCGCTGGCATCTTGGCTTCTGTTGGTGCTCATTTACTTTCTTTTTTTGTCATCCCAGCACTCTGGCCCTTACAGAATGAGGATCTACGAGAGAGATGAGTTCAGAGGACAAATGTCAGAGATCACCGATGACTGTCTCTCTCTTCAGGACCGCTTCCACTTCAGCGAAATCCACTCCCTCAATGTGCTGGAAGGCTGCTGGGTCCTCTATGAGATGCCTAGCTACAAGGGACGGCAGTATCTGCTGAGGCCTGGGGAGTACAGGAGATATCTTGACTGGGGGGCTACGAATGCCAAAGTTGGCTCCTTCAGACGAATCATGGATTTTTACTGAAACATTTAAATTCCCCCACTTTTCTGCTTTAGAATCTAATAAAAATATGTAGCTTGTGATTCCGGCACTAAGAGAGTCCTGTCTTTCTGTCAATCTGTTAAACATTCCTAAACAGTAATGGTATTAAACAACATAAGAATATTATTTTCAAGATGGGAGCTAATCTTCTACAAGGCAAATGATGCAAAGAATATCATTTCTCGTGCTCTTCCAGTTACTAAAATGCATAGGATTAAAGATAAGTTGGGTTCAATTGAGCTAAAGCTGTATGAGGTGGTCTTACAAGGATTTTCTTGATGCTATGGTAATGAAGTTATGGAATTTACTGAAACACTTTAAGTTACCCATCCATTGTTTCCCTGATCAGTCTTAGCTGATGAGGAAAGTTCAGCTTCATGAACAAACAAGCTGAGCTTACATCTTTTGTATTTCTCATTCTTCTGTTATCAACCATCACTCTCTTTCTCCCAATTCCATTGTCACTACCTCATACCTTTAAATATTCTTTGCTGTCTCTTGGAGGTATGAACTTTGTAGAAGATTTTTGGGGCATTTACCAAAATCAACATAAACTCAAGGAAATTTAGCCTCCTATCATTTTATAGGAAATAATATTCTATGACTTACTTATACAGAGAAAATATTGCTAAGGGGAAAATAAGGAATGGAATTTTCTGGAGGAGACAGTGTGACTGTATAATTCTTTTCCAAAATGGATTTAGGCTGTTATAAAAATATGACGCAGTAGGGCTGGAGAGATGGCACAGGGTTTGAGACTCTGTCTCACAAGCAAAAAGTCTTGAGTTTGGATCCCAGGTCCCATGTAAAAATGCCAAGTGGAAATGGTGGTGGACTTCACTTCTGGTTCTGGTGGGTAGAACTTGAGAAATCCCAAAGTGAAGCAAAAAGAAGGTAGAAATAATCCAGGATGATTCCCAAAGTCATCCTTGGTCCTCCACAGGGACACACAGTGCCTCTGACACACACACACACACACACACACACACACACACACACACACACACACAAAGAAAGAAAAAAAAATTAAAAATATGGCACAGTAAATAAATAGATGAGGACATAGGGGCAGACTAAAAACAAAAGCCAGAGACATTAGAAGTTGCCAAAAGTAAAAGTCAAACCTGGTTGTATAAAAAATATGATGTTAGCTGTAGATCAATCCAGATTGTGATCCAGTAACCAAGGCATATTAAGAAGCAAGATCAGTTCCATGATTCACAGAGTCTAAAGATGACTAAATTAATTATCAAGGTAAGTCAAACTAACCCCAGCTCTAAAACCTTCAAGTTTCTTGTAATTCTAGAAAAGGTGACTGACATCCTCAAAAAAATCCATATAACCACTCAAAATGGCTATAGGACTGTTCTTTTAAAGGTCATAAATGAAACTGATGGTTTCAGTGCAAATTCATTGGAGAATCCTATCCTTTGAACACCTAGTGAATTGGCTCAGATCCCATCTCACCTGGGGTGGGAGCTTTGTGTACTCACTTCTTCCAAGGCTGCATGACCCAAAATCTCTCCTAATTCCGGAGAAGGAATTAGTTCACTTACATAGGTCCCTCCTCATCGTTAGTGCTCATCTCACCCTCCCACAGGTACCTTTCTGTGTACCACACTGACCCAGATGGACACAGTTCTTTCCCCCCATTTCTAATGTGGCTATCATTCTCATTAGAGATTCTGGGGGCACAAATATAATTTTGTTACATAACCATACAATGATAGCAAATTCATGTTAGACAGTCACTGGTGCTGTGGCTGTAGCTCAGCAAATGCCTAACATTTCCAAGAGATTGGTTCAATTCCCAACATAGGAAAAAAATTTTTAGATAGCCCTGCCATAGTTGGTCTGTGGGTACCAACCTGGTGATAGGCAACTTGCCCATTTTCCTTTCTTTGTTCTTCCTAATATTTAGCTGTATGCACAGAATATCCTTTTCTTTTAGAGTCTCCTTTTATCCCATATTCTTGGAGCATTCACATCCAATACCAGAGTCATTAATAAACACAATAAGCATATAATCTGTATGCAAATTGGGTCATTTCTGATAATAAAAGAACTTCCTAATAGTAATTTCACTGGGACAAGAATCAAATATGTTCTGAGAAAACCAGGGCATATAGTCAACTTATTATTTTACAATATTTTATAAATACATATTTCATGAGACTTTAGGTTGTAAAAGTATGACATATAAATAAATATCTTTTTCTTAGAATGTAATCAGATTTAGGATAATTTGTTATTAACTGTTCTTGAGTCTCACCTTTTGAGCCTTTAGTTTAACACTTACATGCCACTTCCTGAAGATACTGCCCAGAGTTCTCTACTTACTACTAATATGTGAAACATGAACTACAGAGTCAATAAAAAAAAAAAGAAAACTCTTGGTATGCTTAGTTTTACACAATTTACTTAGTAGGCATAAAATCACTTAAATAAGAAATATAAGAAATTAAAGTTCTTAAATCTCTTCAGTGGCATTGTTTTCTTGAAAATTGGCTGCTCTCACCTGTGGGATCTGGGCAAAGAGAAAGGTGCTCTCCCCTAATCCCAGCACTAAGAAAATCACCAGGAAGGCTTGCAGTAGAAAAAGGAGCCAGACACTTACAGAAATTATTTTGCTATTCATAACACACTTTTGGCATCTAGACTTATCTTTTAACACCCAACAATACTAATATTTTCAGGAAGGACTATCCTCTGGGAGGGACCTTTGTTAATCCAATCCACCTCTTAGAGCTAGTGTCATCCTGATTTTGTCACCAGAGTGGCACTGAAGAAGAAGGGCAAAGAGGGAAGGGTTCTATGCCAGCATCTCCACATCTAGAAGACAGTTCTCAACTATAACCATAGGTCTACATGTGCATTTTTTTGATAAAGTATTTGTATTTATTGTGACAAAGTTCACAGTGTATGGTAAAAACTATAGGGAGATATCCAACTTGTAAATATGTGTTACAAAATAACAGAAGAGACTCCCTTTAAACACAGAATTGCTATACCACCTCTGTATAGTGTAAGTCAAGACACACACATTATGCTGGCAGCAGAGAGGCAGAAGACACTTTTAGGGAGGGAGCTGCACAGGTGTTCAGCCAAGTTTGGATGAGAACTATTGATTGCCCTTTTTGACTATACTGTAGGAACACACTAATTCATTGGGAACATAACTTCTTGCTAAGTTCTTAGTATAGATCAAGTAATACACTTAGAAACACCGTACAATGTAGGCTGTTTTATATTTGGTTTTAAATTGAACATTAAGTAAATGTGAAGTTTTAATTGTAACTTCACCAACGCTTCTATGTAAAGGCCTGTCGCTGTTTTCGTCTTCTATGAATTTTTTTTTTTTTTGCCAAGAAAGACAGGATTATAATGTTGTGTGACAGACTGAGATGCTGTGGGATAGTCTTGGTTAGTGAAGTACTTGTGTAGCCTAGGCTTTTGAGTTAGTGAATGTTCATGATGTGTGGGAACGCATGCTATACATGGCACAAGCTGTTACTTAATGGAATGCTGAGAGCACACACAGGATATAGAATATGTCCAGCTGAGCTTGTTGACTGGATGACTTGGTTCTTTCTTTCCTGTGTTTTGTTTCTTATAATGCCCATGTTAAAAAAAAAAAAAAAAAGGTTCTTTAAAAAAAATTTTTTTTTTAAAAAAAGGAGTGTGAGACTTATTACCTGTGTGAGACTGGGAAATAAGGGGTGAAAACAGCATAAATTCATGTATCCATACATGAAACTTTAAAAGAATAAAATAAATAAATAAATCACCAATGGGCAATGATCTAGGGAAGAGATCATGCCCAAATCAATGTCTATTTCCACTCATTGTGTATCCTCTTCCTCCTTTATGTCAAGCAAATATTTGGACCTCAGGAGTAGAATGATCCTTTTCCCATACAGATGGACCAATTTACTTGAGACAACTCCAGTGTTAACTTACACATTCTATGCTCTAGGTATTTTACACACACCAGCATTTCCTGCATGTTCTACTCTGTAGTAGTTACATTCTAATTAAAATTTTCCTTCTGTTCCTTTTGAATCTAAGTCTTCTTGCATTCTTTCATCTTATAAAAGGCCTACCAGGCAATGAAACTGGAGAGAATCTATTGCACAAAGAAGCCCCAAGGGCTGCTGTTATGTCATGCCTGTGCCCCAGACATGATCTCATTGAGTTCTTTCTCCAGTTTTTCTGCCCTACTACTGTGAAGTCAGATCCCAATCTTCCTGATTATCTTCCAGATCTTGGGAGTTGAATGGTGTGTTGTGTGTGTGTGTGTGTGTGTGTGTGTGTGTGTGTATACCAGAGAGTACTTAAGTATATGTGCCTATGAAGGACCAAGAATAACATTGGGAATTATCCTGGTTTGCTCTACCTCCTTATTGCTTTGCTCTGGGGTTTCCTAAGTTCCACCTTCCAGGATTTGAATTTCAGGCTGTAGCCATATCCACCCAAGGCAAAGTCTTTAACTCCTGTGCAATCTCTCCAGCCTGAATTAAAAGTGTTTGTTTGTTTGCATGTTTTTATGGATTTGTCAAAACAAAAGTAACAATCATAGCCATACAATGTTTAAACAAAAGGAAATGAATTGTCAGTTTGTTAAATGAGGGCAACTATTAGATGGTGGTTCTTTATCCAATCTTTTTGTTTGAGACATGGTTTATATGGTCATCATCCAAATGACTAGTGTGCATTTAACCAAGCATATGTATAATCAAAATGCTATATTAATTGCTCAGAAGCAGAAAGAATCAACTTCCAGCCAAACTCTGATACTAGTAAAACTCTGGGATTAGTTTTTTTTCCATTGGAACATTTATTCATCATTTTAGAAGTCAGAAAACTAGACAAAATTACTAAGCAATGAAGGGTTTAATATACAACACAATGTTCCTATTTTCACACACATCTACCATTATGTTGGTAAATAAGGCCCAAGGTGTGGTCAGTCCACACTTCTAAAGGTTGCAAATGCTAAACTTTTAAATTTATGTTATATACCTATGTGGCTTGAGCATTGATATAGGCCCTACTACTACAGCAATGAATTTCAGACTGGAAAATAATGTTCATTCATCCTCCAGGCATTTAATGGGTAACTTTATTTGCCAATCATTTTGCTCCATTAGTGAGAATAAAGCGAGACAGAAATAAAGATGAAATAGTCTTGATTCCATGTGTCTGGTGTCTAAGCTAGACAATCAGAAAAGTGATAGCTATCATTACAGTGGTTGACCATGATGCATGGGGAATCCAGAAGTGCTATTAAATGCCAGACAGAGGATTAGTAAACATTCTAAGAAGTCTTCACAGAGGAATTGGTGCTTGATCCTTGAAGAAAGATAAATTTTCTTTGAATGAAAACATAGAGAATTGATGTCTTGTTGGAAAGACCCATTGAAAAACAAGAGTAAAGTGAAAATAACATCATTGGGAACTAACAAGTACTGGATGTGATTGGGCAGGCGAAGCAGAGGTGGTCAAGTGTGCTGAAGGTCCACTCTAAGAAATGTAAGTTTGATGCTAAAAACTACGGACGTGGGTGGAGTGCTTCAAGAAGATGAGCACACGACTTGCTCTGTGCACAGTGCCATCGGCCCGTATTCTGACAGTGGAGCTAATGTAGGATGGATGTGGCAGAATCAAGGGGATGATCAAAATCCTAGTGAGATGTGCTGAGGCAACCTCATGCAAGACTGAAGATGAGCTGAGGGGAAAGGAGAGAAAGATCTGAGAAGAGGTGGGAGAAAGTCAAGACTGTACCATTTTGAGATGAGACTGCAAGTCAACAGTGAGTACTTTCTGGCTCCTTTACTGAGTTTTATTGTCTTGCCAGCTCTGTCCTTCAAGTGTTGGGTTTCTGCTTTGTCTCTCCATCATTTGCCTATGAAGCCTTATACACCAAGAAACAACACTACAGAGGAAAAAGTATTTCTGAAATATAGGGCTAAAGAGAATCTTAGTAGAGTTGAAATAAGATCTTATGTGAAGATAACGATTCATGATTTCTTATCAAAAAGCAAAGGAATAAGTCCTGTATGGCTTGCACTCCAGCACATGAGAAACTGAGGCAAGAGGCTCCATAGTTCAAGACCAGTCTGTGCTACAGAGCAAATTTAAGGGTGTGTGACTTTATATAACAACATGCTGCATTAAAAAAAAAAGTCGGGAAGATAGCTCAGGGGTTACAGCCTTTACCTCACAAGCACAAAAACAAAACTGAACTCAGATCCCACATAAAAATGTGGATAGATATGACTGCTGTCTATAATTTCAACCTTGGAAGGCAGAGTTTGGGAAACTTGAAAGCAAAACAAAAAGAATGTAGAGCAACACACACACACACACACACACACACACACACACACACACACAAGAAGCATAGTCTCAAAGTAACCTTGTCTGAAGTTTGTATTTCATAAAATTGTTCATGTCTAATAGGAGAATAATAGCTTCTAGGTAGGTTCCAAATGCCAAAGACTGCTCTTCCTTTTTCCTCCCTTTCTTCCTATCAGGCATGATGAACACAAAATGGCTCAAGCTGCTTCCCCCACTTCCCACGTCTGCCTCCGATGTACATGTCCAGACAAAAGACCTCACAGGTCCAGGAAGCTCCAGCTTGCTGCAGTTGGAGATAAAATAATATACTCTCCCAAGGACTGTTCACAGCCCCCCCGGCCTGTCTGTAGCTATAGATAAGCCATCCTCCCAAGGACTTTTTACTCACCCCAGGGCAAGCCTCCTTCCCAATCTAGTACTTTTCCAGTCACATACATGCTCCTGTCCTATAAAAGCCCCCCTCCCCAGAGTTAGATTTTGGGGCTGCCTGTCTGATTCAGAGACAGCCATCCTGCTTGCTTGCTAATAAATTCTCCTGTGTGCATTATGTGCTGGTTTTGGTGTGTCTCTGCATTCCCAGTCAGTCCCAAAGTGGGGGCTTCTTGGGAGCCTCCCACGCTTCCTTCCCTCCCTCCCTCCCTCCCTCCTTCCTTCCCTTCTTTCTCTCTTTTTCTTTACTTTCTTTCTCCCTCTTTCTCTTTCCCTTACTTCCATTTCACCTTCCTTCCATCTCTCCATCCTTCCTTTCCTCTTTTTCATCCAACCATCCTATGCTCTGAGAGGTCACCTGAGGAGTCACTGCTGTCACTCAGAGGTCAGAGTCCAGATAAGAATCCAAAGCTCTCATTCTCAGCACAGGAGCCCCCACTGGAAGAGAAGCAGCTGTCCATAAGGCAATGTACTTCTCTGTCTTGGGCTCCAAGACCATAGAAACTTTCTTCTGGGTTCACAAGAGTGATTTTGAGTTTCATATGGTGTACTCACAGAAAAAGTCTTATAGCAATAAACCAATGCAGACAGAAGACAGGAAAGAATGCAATCTTGATTTGTGTCCTACACCAGACAACAAATTGAATTTAAAGAAAAAATGTCAGCTGGCCTCTGCCATACAGGACCTGTAGTCTGTGTTTACAACATTCTATGTCAGAATTTCAGCCTTCTGGATTCAGGGGATACTTTTAGAAAGACCCAGATGTTTCCCCACCCCCATCCACATACAGAAATATTTACTGAGTGGAATGGAATCTAAGTGTAGCGATATGAAACGCAAGTCAAAAGTTCAGGCTGATGTGCTGATAAATTTAGAAAACACTAAGAATCCAAATAAAGCCACATAGAGTAGCTCAGCCCGGACAGCGTTAGAATACACCAGAGAAACAGCAAATCTATATAATCACAGCCACTGAATGTGGAGTGGAGAAGAATTCCATAAAACCCCTTATTCACCCCTGGGCCCCTTTTGTGCAGTTCCTGCCAACGCAGCAGCCCTGGGCTATAATAGACCTGTCAGGCTCCCCACGCTGCATCCACACCAGTCGGCCCAGCCATGGGGAAGGTGAGCAGACAGCAAGTGAAACGAAAAGAAACAGGAAACTGCTTTTCTGCTGGGAGAAAACGATCTCAGTGGGAACTGTGTTTCCTTTGCAGATCACCTTCTACGAGGACCGCGGCTTCCAGGGCCGCCACTACGAGTGCAGCAGCGACTGCCCCAACCTGCAGCCCTACTTCAGCCGCTGCAACTCCATCCGCGTGGACAGCGGCTGCTGGATGCTCTATGAGCTCCCCAACTACCAGGGCCACAGTACTTCCTGCGGCGCGGAGACTACCCCGACTACCAGCAGTGGATGGGCTCCAACGACTCCATCCGCTCCTGCCGCCTCATCCCGCACGTGAGTCCTTTTGACTTCAGTTGGTGCTGCCCCCAGGGTTCCCGCTGTTTCAATGATGCGGGATACAGTCAGGAAGATCAGAGAATAACAAGGAAGAATCTATTTAGAAGAAAGTCCATTTATTCTTTGTTGCTGCTACCACTGGGTCTATCAAAGTTAATCTTACTGAATGCAGTATGACAATAGGGCTTAAAACAAATCTTGTAAAGGGGAAGCCAAGTAGACATAGGAAGAAGGCAGCATTTCCAACAAACCAGTGTTTATATGTAATAAAAAAAAATTCTAATGAGTGAATGAGCATGACTAGCTAGACCGTGTGAGGGTAATGCCCAACTTTGTAAAAGATAGTTTTCCTTAATTTGGAAAATCAGAAATAGAAATAATTCCTGTTGGGGCTGGAGAGGTGGCTCAGCAGATATTTAAACCAACTGTTCGCTGAAGCAGATTTTTTCAGAACCTACTTTAGCCAGTCATGGTGATACCTAACATCCTAGCCTTGGAAGGCTCGGGCAGTAGGATCTTGAATTCAAGGCCAAAATGTAGTACAAAATAAAATAAAATGAAGAATGATAGACTATATGCATGTAAATTTGGAGGTAATAACATCTTGCTGAAAAAATACTAGTCAACAGGAATTTTTTTAATTTTTTTTTATTTATTCAGTGGTGTGTGTATGTGTATGTATGTGTATGTATGTGTATGTGTGTGGGCGAATTTGGGAACCACCATTGGACCCCCTCCCCCCCCCCCCCCTCCCCCCTCCCCCCCTGCCCCCGCTGCCCTCCCTCCCTCCTCCCCCTCCCTCCCTCTCCCCCTCTCCCCTCCCCTCCCCTCTCCCCTCTCCCTCTCCCCCTTCCCCCCCCCCCCCTCCATTCCCCCTCCCCACTCCTCCTCCCGGCCTCTGCCCTCCCCTCCCCCTCCCCCGTCCCCGCTCTCACCCCCTCTCCCCTCCCCCACTTAAAAATTTTACCCTTCTAATAGAAATAAAAAGTGGACATATGGGGTTGTTAAAAAACAACTGAAGACACCCAAGAGCAGCACCGGGGTAATCTCAGTGACTCAGATCTTACAACGACCGGCTCCTGCCACAACCATTGCTGGTTTGGGAAGGTTTTAGAAGGGTTCATTTGTTCTCTCTGATCTGTCTTCCCATGACCCGAGCAGACAGGCTTGCACAGGATGCGGCTGTACGGGAGAGAAGACCACAAGGGCCTCATGATGGAGCTGACCGAGGACTGCGCCTGCATCCAGGACCGCTTCCATCTCAATGAGCTGCGCTCCCCTGCATGTGCTGGAGGGCTGGTGGGTCCCTCTACGAAATGCCCAACTACCGGGCCAGCAGTACCTGCTGAGACCCCAAGAGTACAGGCGCTACCACGACTGGGGGGCGTGGACGCCAAGGCAGGCTCTTTTGCGGAGGGTGGTGGATTTATACTGAAATAGGTCAACACTACCATCTTCTCATTTTGGAACTTAATAAAGTATTTAGTTTGTATTGTTGGCAAACCCTAACTTCTGTTATTCTTTCATGGTGTACAAATCCATCCACCTGTAAATGTTCCCTGTTAAAAATGTCCCACAAGGACTGGAGAGGTGGCTCAGAGGTTAAGCCTCTGCCTTGCAGGTGGAAGGTCCTGAGTTCAGATCCTAGACCCCACGTATAGTATAGACGCCAGGGTGGAAGCGGGGGCGGCCTGCGTTTCCAGTCCTGGTAGGGCGGAGGCTGTGAATCCCCGGACAGAGTAAAAAGGAGGACGTGGAGGCGGTCCATGGTGGTTCCCGAATTCGTCCGTGGTTCTACACACACACATACATACACACACGCACAATTGAATAAATAATAAATAAATAAAATTAAAGATTGTTTTAAAAAGGTCCCACAAATAAAAACAAATAAATTACAATTATAAAACACAATTGAAAACCCTCTTATTAGTAAAGAATTAATTTGTCATTAATTTGAAATTTTTCCTCCACTGTGAAAGCCATCTATATCCTTACTACTTTATAAGTTCTATAAACAGAGAAGTAAAAGGATAGCTCTAATATCTTTCACTGCTAATTCATATGTATTCCTCTGAAATTCCTTCCTAGTTAGTAGAGCTGGAATACTACCGTACATAAGAGTTTTCACCTCTTATTTGTTTTTGCAACAAGATCTTGCTATGTTGCCTTAACCTCCCAATTTTTCTCCTTCAGCTTCCTAAGTGCTAGAATTGTGCGTGTGTTCCATTGAGCTAGACTCAGGCTGCAACTTGTTTTTAAATAAAATATAATATGGAGTCATATTTAGATCCAAATCTTTTCCATTTCACTTAGGAGGTCTCCTAAGTTATTACACTTTTTCCATTGGTGACTAGGTGTTACAAACGTATTATTGCTTGTGAACTTTTATATTGACATATCATCATTTCAAGAGAGTAGAGACAGAGAAGTGAGACTGCCTGTTCATAGTACAAGTTGATATTTTAATTTCATAGACTGCCCAATGATTAACTACTGAAATAGGATCTTTCTGAATTGATTGACTGTCAAGGGTTGCTGTGCAAAGTACTGGGGATGACAATCAAAAAGCTTCATTTCTACTCCCATAGCATTTTACATAGAAATTATCACTAAAACCAAATGGCAACATATAATCATTTTTTAAGTCAAATATTCTAGAGTCGGGTAAGGAGAAAAACATTATTTTAAAGAAAAAAAAGAGCTTAATTATTTAAGTAGGTTCTCTCCTATCTAGCCTTGTTATTTGTAATACCTTGGGAGGGGAGGGAATCTTTTTGTTCAATTACATAATTCACCCAGGTTCTCACAACTAGTCAAAAGCAAGGTCAGGGCCTCAGCCCAAGTGGGGGGTAGGAGGAGTTCTAATATCCTTAATTCTGCATTATTCCCAAAATAGGGAGTTCCCCAAAATAATAAAATTTGTGAGCCTTATAACAAACAGATATGCCAATCTCAAATACTCACTTACTTTTCTATATTTTTGAAATTGAGTTGTTGTTAGCATTTTACAGGCCAATATTCTTTAAATAAGCACTAACATAATATTCAACATTTAAAACATAAAAACAAAGATAAAATATAAAGTATAATCACTTATGCTGTCTTTCGAAAGAAAAAAATATAAAAGAATATTTTAAACTCCTTCCACCCAAATATAAAAGGTCTTGATTTAATATGCTTCTAGTCAAGTTTCCATATGGGAACTTACACTTGATATACAATTTTCTCAACTGGCCAAAACTAAACAGAATTTGAAAAATCTTGTTTAGTGCTGCAAGTGTGAACTTCAGGTACAAAGCAGATGACATATGCAAATGAAAAACAAACAATAACAACAAACCATTCTTAAGGCAATTGAGGATGGTGGGAGATTAGGGCAAAATGCAATAAGTGGAGACTGATTCAAAACATTAGAAAATCCATCTAGCAATGTGCCAGTTGAACAAAATGCATGTCCAGATCCAAAGCCCTCGGGTCTCACTTACAAGCTAATGAAAGGGTGGGGAGACTTCCACCCAGGGACACCACAGTAATTCCCTACATGTTTCCTCCCCTGGCACCCTGCAAAAGTGCCTTAACACCATGGAGCTTGGAAAAATGAAATCCCAAGAAGCTGCTAACATTAAACTTTCTATCCATCCAAATGGAAAAAAAACTTGATTCACAGAAGATATTGCATTCTACATGGACAAAAATATATCAACTGGAACTGGTCTGTGGACCTTCTCCTTGCTAGATAGCTTACAAGTACCAAGGAATACTGTAGAAGCTGCTGGGGGAAAGAAATATTCACAAGACCTATCATCAACATGAGATATATAAGTTACAATATATATCACCGTGGTAATAGGTGACCACCACTGTAATGATGGCATGAGTATCAAGGAGACAACCAACAGCTTTCTAATTGGATTCAAAACCTGATTGTCAGAATGGAACACATTCCTGTTACTGTTAACTAGAACAAGAACCTAAAAAAAGGGAAGGAAATAGATCATTAAGGAAAAGCACCCAATGAACCTATAGGTAGGAAGACAGTTCACCCAACTGTTCTGTAAATAGTTGTTATTATAACCATAGAATGGGAACTTATAGTGGAAACCTTTAGGTCTAAAGCTGGATGAGTGAAGGGAAATGCACGTATCAGCAGGGTGGCCTGAAGACAGTAACTTGATATACCATGAAGGCCTGAGCCCCTACAGAGGACAGGCCAGAGTGAACCCTGGGGTCCATAGAAGCATACAGGTGGAAGGATGGGAGGGAGTGGAAAGGAATGGTGAAGGGAAGGGAGGGAATAGAGGAGAAGGGGGAGGGAGGGAAGCTGTGATGAATACTCAATATGCTTGCATATTGCATAAATAAAAAGTATGTTGCATACTCCTCTTCTTTGTAAACTTGCATTTGCACTAACTACACACATTCTCTTTTAAAATCTTTCTTTGAAGCCACCTAAATAGCTAGGGGGTGACCACAGGTCACTTCCTGGACCAGACAGCCCTCAAGGCTATCTGTTCATCTCCTGTCCCTGCCCCAGTGACAATTCTCACTCACCCCAGGCACTACGTGAGGGGTTCTGTGTGAAACCCTGAGGAGCTCAGGCCCTGTCCGTGTTTGCCTTCCTCACTGTGTACAGCTTGGGGGCATATGTCTTACATACTTTTGTCACTTGGTCCAGGAGCTATCTGTAAGCATTTAAACCAAGCTACCACATATTGGATGCCGTTTTTGTCAATAAAGCCATTTCGCTGCACTGATTCATGAAAGAAAAAAAAAAAACCCTTTCTGAATCCTCTAATGCCCATTGTAATCACGTGTCAGCAAAGGCAGTGCTCCCCACAGCCTTTTCTCTTTCCTCAGCCATCCTGTGCAGTTATTCTGGAACCTTAACTTACAGTTCTTTCTTACAGTTTCCTGCTTTCACACATCAGTGTTCTCCCCCACAGGATTCTTGAGCTCAGAAGCAGTTCCGACAAGCATATTCCTTTCAAATTATTTTTATTATCTATTTTGTAATGATGATTTTAGTGTTAGATTCCGGCTGCTTATTGTTCACAAGTGACTTTCTAACATATGTCTATACACAGTCAAAAAGCCAGAAGTCCAAAAAGAAGAATCAAAATCATTATGTTGCGTATAGTTAGGGTTCATTCAGGAGGACCATCTTAGGAAGATGTATGAGCCAAAGACAAGACAAAGCCCTTTCATGAGATTGAAGGACTTTGAGAACTTCTTTGAACATGAAAGAGACCAGACCCATTGCCCCTTCTTACCTCAGTGCTCTTTCAGCCCATCTAACTGTTCTCCAAGCCAACAGACTCTGTGAAGCCTTTCTAGAGTCCAGCTTCCAGATATTTACTCCTTCCTCTCCCTGCAGCATCCCAGCCCTGGCTGCTCTTTGTGCATACACAACTCTGAACACAAAGTTTTGTGTACTCATGTTCACCACAGAACAAAGGTTTTATTACAGGTAACTGGGCGTCCCATCTGAGCTTGACACAGCAGAGCTTCAGGAGGACAGCAAGCCTGCAGGCGTTACAAGGGATTCTTAAAGGGAAAAGCACAAATGAGGGGATTGCGAGAGGAGTTTGTTTGTGGTCTATGCTGGTTGACCTAAAGCTCAATCTTCGAGATGATTGGTGGTGGGACATTTCTGGTGTGCTCAAGGGTGAGGACATGCTGAAACATAAGTTGTTATCCAGAATTATATCCTATTTTTAATGGTCGATGGTATCACAGGGCTAGTGTGGCCACCTCTCCTCTGCCCTCTTTCCTGTCAAGTATAGTGTCATAAGACTAAGAGTGGACATTCTAGGGCCAGTTGGGTTACCCCTTCCTATACATTTTTACAAGTCCATCAGTACATTTTTTGTAAGACCATCAGTGGGTGCACTAGTCAACTGAGACATTCTTTTCTGTTGGGTACAATTTTGCAAGGTTGGGGGTGGGGGTTAAGGTTAGCTGGTTTGTTTCTGCAAAGGAAATGGAGCTAGGCTGATTAATACCTGCTTTGACAAAGAAACTGGAGCCAAGGTTGGAGCTAAGCTGGTTAATATTTTGCTTGTGTCTCTCAACAGAACTGCATTTTGCTAAGACATAAAGGCTAGTTTCCCTTCTGCTTCTAACGAAATCACAGCCAATATTGAAAACTTCTATGCTTGTTCTGTGTGAAATTCTGGGGATTTACTAGGGAAAAAATTTCTATTTCAGACCCTTTTGAATCCTACAATTCTCCTGAAGGACTAAGTTGAACTTCTCCATATTCAGTTAAGTAAGCCTGTTTCTTTCCTGCAGTGATAGTCGAGGCTGGGACGCTCAAAAGTATGCAGGTTTGAAAGACAACTTGTCACATGAAAGATTCCACTTACCCTTTTTGGTTTCTATACAAACAAAAGCGTGTTCTTACATGTAAAATGGCTGAAGTACTACTTCTATTATTAACAGACAATGTCCCAATCTACTTTTTTTTGGACAGTCTCAATAGCTTTAGCCAGTGAGAGCAACTCGAACACTCCAGAGTGAATGAGGACCAACACCCACAATGAGCCTCGTGGACTATGACAGCAAAGAGAAAAGAACAGGAAGGTGCCCTGCCCCCACGGGCCCTTTTGTGCCATCCTGCCAACGCAGCAGCCCTCCTGCTATATAGACCGCTGCGCCAGGCCCTGCACATCACCACGGCATCCCACACCACCAGCCTCCAGAGCCATGGGGAAGGTGAGCCCAGGGCGCTCCAGGCCAGGGAGGGACGAGATACCCTGGGGATCCCGCCCTTCTCAGGCCTCTGAGCCCTCTCTTCCTCCCTCCTTCCCCTTGCAGATCACCTTCTTCGAGGACCGCAGCTTCCAGGGCCGCCACTACGAGTGCAGCAGCGACTGCCCCAACCTGCAGCCCTACTTCAGCCGCTGCAACTCCATCCGCGTGGACAGCGGCTGCTGGATGCTCTATGAGCGCCCCAACTACCAGGGCCACCAGTACTTCCTGCGGCGCGGAGACTACCCCGACTACCAGCAGTGGATGGGCTCCAACGACTCCATCCGTTCCTGCCGCCTCATCCCGCACGTGAGTCCTTCCCGGGTCCCTGGGGGGCCCTGCGTGTTGCCCACGTGCAGACCTTCTTCCTGGCTGGTCGCCTGTCATATTGCCTGTGTTTGCTGTCACTGACAGCAGCTTCGACAGCACCTTTTCTTTACTGAGCTAGATCAAGTTGGCCTGGGCTTGCTTCAGAGCCTGTTGGTCTACGGGAATGAATGGACAGCAGGAAACGTCTCCCTGTTACTGAGGCTGGTGACTTTCTCCGCTCGCGGATATAGAGCTGATTAAAGCAGCTGATTTAAAGAACCTGGGTGAAAAAAAAAAACACAAAAAACAAAGGAGATTCCTGACCCCTACGGAGAAGCAGGAGGAGCAGGAGGAGCAGGCCAAGGGGTTCCAAGGCCTCCCGCAGAGCCCCTGTTATCCAAATGGAGCCCCAGCCGCCAATTCTCCAACAGGGAAAATGTACCACTTTGGTGAAGTTTGA
>JALPQD010000912.1:308778-340933 GCA_023101885.1 Typhlomys cinereus | reverse complement strand
GATAGAGTCCTCCGCACGTGGGTTCACTATTTGTAAATCCTGGCCTGTGGAATAGGTGCCACATGTTATATTCGAATGTCGCAAAACAAGTATGATCTTCCCTGAACACAAAGTGTAATACTATAGAATCTTCTGCAGGATACTTATCCCTGAGAAGTGCACCTCCAACATTTGACTCTCAGTCCTCCTCCTTGGTTCACTCTTTTGGAAAACCAAGGCCTGCGTGAACATATTCCATGGAAACGTCACAAAACCAGTGTGAATTTCTCCTGAATATAAAAAGTTACAACGCATGAACATCTACAGGATTCTTATCACTGAGAAGAGAAAGTGAAACATGTGAATTTGACGCGTACTCGCTTGGTCACCATTTTCAAGCTCATTACAAGCCTGACATAGTTGGTAGAATCAGCACAAAACAAATGTTGTTTTCTCAGAATACATGTTTTACAGTCTAGAACCTGTGTGGATACTTATCCAAAGAAGTGAACATGCTACATATGACTTCCCAAAGAAGTGCACATGCTACATATGACTGTGAGTCCTCTTAACTTGGTTCACTATATTGGACAGGAATGACATGCATGAACATGTTTCATGGAAACGTGCTAAAACAAGTGTGATTTCCCTCCTGACACAAAGAGTTACAATATAGAAACTTCTGTATGATACTTCTCCTAAAGAAGTGCACATGCAACATTAATTCAGAGTCCTCCTCACTTGTTCACTATTTTGTAAAATCATGGCCTGTGTGAACATGTGCCATTCAAATGCCACAAATCAGATATGATTTTCGCCTGAGCACAAATATTACAGTACAGGAACTTCTCTAGGACACTTATCCCTAAGAAGTGAAATTCCAAAATTTGACTCTGAATCCTCCGCATTTGCTTCGCTCTCTTGGAAAATCATGGCCTGCGTGAACATGTTATATGAGAATGTCGCAAAACAAGTATGATCTTCTCCTGAACACAAAGTGTAATATTATAAAATCTTCTGCAGGATACTTATCCCTAAGAAGTGCACGTCCAACATTTGACTCTCACTCCTCCTCACTCTTTTGTAAAATCAAGGCCTGCGTGAACGTATTCCAGGAAAACAAAACAAACCAGTGTGCATTTCTCCGGACATAAAACTTACAACTGCATGAACATCTACAGGATTCTTATCTACTGAGAAGAGAAAGAGAAATATGTGAATTTGACGTGTCCTCGCTTGGTCACTATTTTCAAGCTCATTACAAGCCAGACATAGTTGGTAGAATAAGCACAAACAGATGTTGTTTTCTCCAGAATACAAAGTTTTACAGTCTAGAAACCTGTGTAGGATACATTATCCCAAAGAAGTGCACATGCTACATATGACTTCCCAAGAAGTGCACATGCTACATATGACTGTGAGTCTTCTTCACGTGGTTCACTGTTTTGGAAGGGAACAATATGCATGAACATGTTTCATGGAAACGTCGTCAAACAAGTGCGGTTTCCTCCTGAACACACAGAGTTACAATATAGAAACTTCTGTGCGATACTTCTCCTAAAGAAGTGCACTTGCAACATTTAACTCAGCGTCCTCCTCCCTTGGTTCACTATTTTGTAAAATCATGGCCTGTGTGAACATCTGCCATTCAAATGTCACAACACAAGTATGATTTTCGCCTGAACACAAATTTGACAGTATAGGAACTTCTCTAGGATACTCATCCCTAAGAGCTGCACCTCCAATATTTGACTCTCAGTCCTCCTCACTTGGTTCACTCTTTTGGAAAATCAAGGCCTGCGTGAACATATTCCATGAAAAGGTTACAAAACCAGTGTGAATTTCTCCTCAACATAAAAAGTTACAACGCATGAACATCTACAGGATTCTTATAACTGAGAAGAGAAAGTGAAACATGTGAATTTGACGCGTACTCGCTTGGTCACTATTTTCAAGATCATTACAAGCCGGAGCATAGTTGGTAGTATCAACAGAAAACAAATGTTGTTTTCTCCAGAATACAAAGTTTTACATTCTAGACACCTGAGTAGGATCCTTATCCCAAAGAGGTGCACATGCTACATATGACTGTGAGTCCTCTTCTCTTGGATCACTATTTTGGAAGGGAACGACATGCATGAACATGTTTCATGGAAACATCGTAAAACAAGTGTGATTTCCTCCTGAACACAAAGAGTTACAATATAGAAACTTCTGTACGATACTTCTCCTAAAGAAGTGCACTTGCAACATTTAACTCAGAGTCCTCCTCACTTGGTTCAGTATTTTGAAAAATCATGGCCTGTGTGAACATGTGCCATTCAAATGTCAAAAAACAAGTATGATTTTTGCCTGAACACTAATGTTACAGTACAGGAACTTCTCTAGGACACTTATCCCTAAGAAGTGAAATTCCAACATTTGACTCTGAATCCTCCGCAGTTGGTTCGTTCTCTTGGTAAATCATGGCCTACGTGAACATGTTATATGCGCATGTCGCAAAACAAGTATGATCTTTTCCTGAACACAATCTGTAACACTATAGAATCTTTTGCAGGATGCTTATCCCTAAGAAGTGCACCTCCAACATTTGACTCTCAGTCCTCCTCACTTGGTTCACTCTTTTGGAAAATCAAGGCCTGCTTGAACATATTCTAGGAAAACATCACAAAACCCATATGAATTTCTTCTGAACAGAAAAAGTTACAACGCATGAACATCTACAGGCATTCTTATCACAGAGACGAGAAAGTGAAACATGTGAATTTGATGCATCCTTGCTTAGTCACTACTTTCACGCTCATTACAAGCCAGAACATAGTTGGTAGAATCAGCACAAAGAAATGTTGTTTTCTCCAGAATACAAAGTTTTACACTCTCGAAACCTGTGTTGCACTTATCCCAAAGAAGTGCACATGGTACATATGACTTCCCAAAGAGGTGCACATGCTACATATGACTGTGAGTCCTCTTCACATGGTTCACTCTTTTAGAAGGGAATGACATGCATGAACATGTTTCATGGAAACGTCGTCAAACAAGTGGGGTTTCCTCCTGAACACAAAGATTTACAATATAGAAACTTCTGTGCGATACTTCTCCTAAAGAAGTGCACTTGCAACATTTAACTCAGAGTCCTCCTCACTTGGTTCACCACATTGTAAAATTATGGCCTGTGTGACCATGTGTCATTCAAATTTCACAAATCAAGTATGATTTTCGCCTGAACACAAATGTTTCAGTACAGGAAATTCTCTAGGATACTTATCACTAAGAAGAGAAATTCCAACATTTGACTCTGATTCCTCCGCACTTGGTTCGCTGTCTTGGAAAATCATGGCCTGGGTGAACATGTTATATTCGAATGTCGCAAAACAAGTATGATCTTCCCTGAACACAAAGTGTAATACTATAGAATCTTCTGCAGGATACTTATCCCTGAGAAGTGCACCTCCAACATTTGACTCTCAGTCCTCCTCCATGGTTCACTCTTTTGGAAAACCAAGGCCTGCGTGAACATATTCCATGGAAACGTCACAAAACCAGTGTGAATTTCTCCTGAACATAAAAAGTCACAACGCATGAACATCTACAGGATTCTTATCACTGAGAAGAGAAAGTGAAACATGTGAATTTGACGTGTCCTCCCTTGTCAACTATTTGCAAGCTCATTACAAGCCGGAACATAGTTGGTAGAATCAGCACAAATGTTGTTTTCTCCAGAATACAAAGCATTACAGTCTAGAAACCTGTGTTGGATACTTATCCCAAAGAAGTGCACATGCTACATATGACTTCCCAAAGAAGTGCACATGCTACATATGACTGTGAGTCTTCTTCACTTGGTTCACTGTTTTGGAAGGGAACGATATGCATGAACATGTTTCATGGAAACGTCGTCAAACAAGTGTGGTTTCCTCCTGAACACACAGAGTTACAATATAGAAATTTCTGAGCGATACTTCTCCTAAAGAAGTGCACTTGCAACATTTAACACAGAGTCCTCCTCACTTGGTTCACTATTTTGTAAAATCATGGCCTGTATGAAATGTGATATTCAAATTTCACAAATCAAGTATTGTTTTTGCCTGAAAATAAATGTTACAGTACAGGAATTTCTCTAGGATACTTATCCATAAGAAGTGAAATTCCATCATTTGACTCTGAATCCTTCGCACTAGGTTCGCTCTCTTGGAAAATCATGGCCTGCCTGAACATGTTATATGCAAATGTCGCAAAATCATTATGGTCTTCCCTGAACACAAAGTGTAACACTATAGAATCTTCTGCAGGATACTTATCCCTAAGAAGTGCACCTCCAACATTTGACTCTCAGTTCTCCTCACTTGGTTCACTCTTTTGGAAAATCAAGGCCTGCATGAACATATTCCATGAAAACCTCACAAAACCAGTGTGAATTTCTCCCGAACATAAAAAGTTACAGCGCATGAAAATCTACAGGATTCTTATCACTGAGAAGAGAAAGTGAAATATGTGAATTTGACGCGTCCTCGCTTGGTCACCATTTTCAAGCTCATTACAAGCCTGAACATAGTTGGTAGAATCAGCACAAAACAAATGTTGTTTTCTCCAGAATACAATGTATTTACAGTCTAGAAACCTGTGTGGATACTTATCCCAAAGAAGTGAACATGCTACATATGACTTCCCAAGAAGTGCACATGCTACATATGACTGTGAGTCCTCTTAACTTGGTTCACTATTTTGGACTGGAATGACATGCATGAACGTGTTTCATGGAAACGTCGTCAAACAGTGTGATTTCCTCCTGACACAAAGAGTTACAATATAGAAACTTCTGTACGATACTTCTCCTAAAGAAGTGCACATGCAACATTAATTCAGAGTTCTCCTCACTTGGTTCACTATTTTGTAAAATCATGGCCTGTGTGAACATGTGCCATTCAAATGCCACAAATCAGATATGATTTTCGCCTGAGCACAAATATTACAGTACAGGAACTTCTCTAGGACACTTATCCCTAAGAAGTGAAATTCCAAATTTGACTCTGAATCCTCCGCATTTGCTTCGCTCTCTTGGAAAATCATTGGCCTGCGTGAACATGTTATATGAGAATGTCGCAAAACAAGTATGATCTTCTCCTGAACACAAAGTGTAATACTATAGAATCTTCTGCAGGATACTTACCCCTAAGAAGTGCACGTCCAACATTTGACTCTCAGTCCTCCTCACTCTTTTGTAAAATCAAGGCCTGCGTGAATGTATTCCAGGAAAACAAAACAAAACCAGTGTGCATTTCTCCGGAACATAAAAAGTTACAACGCATGAACATCTACAGGATTCTTATCACTGAGAAGAGAAAGAGAAATATGTGAATTTGACGTGTCCTCGCTTGGTCACTATTTTCAAGCTCATTACAAGCCAGAACATAGTTGGTAGAATAAGCACAAAACAGATGTTGTTTTCTCCAAAATACAAAGTTTTACAGTCTAGAAACCTGTGTAGGATACTTATCCCATAGAAGTGCACATGCTACATATGACTTCCCAAAGAAGTGCACATGCTACATATGACTGTGAGTCTTCTTCACTTGGTTCACTGTTTTGGAAGGGAACGATATGCATGAACATGTTTCATGGAAACGTCGTCAAACAAGTGTGGTTTCCTCCTGAACACACAGAGTTACAATATAGAAACTTCTGTGCGATATTTCTCCTAAAGAAGTGCACTTGCAATATTTAACTCAGCGTCCTCCTCACTTGGTTCACTATTTTGTAAAATCATGGCCTGTGTGAACATGTGCCATTTAAATGTCACAACACAAGTATGATTTTCGCCTGAACACAAATTTGACAGTATAGGAACTTCTCTAGGATACTCATCCCTAAGAGCTGCACCTCCAATATTTGACTCTCAGTCCTCCTCACTTGGTTCACTCTTTTGGAAAATCAAGGCCTGCGTGAACATATTCCATGAAAAGGTTACAAAACCAGTGTGAATTTCTCCTCAACATAAAAAGTTACAACGCATGAACATCTACAGGATTCTTATCACTGAGAAGAGAAAGTGAAACATGTGAATTTGACGCGTACTCGCTTGGTCACTATTTTCAAGTTCATTACAAGCCGGAGCATAGTTGGTAGTATCAACAGAAAACAAATGTTGTTTTCTCCAGAATACAAAGTTTTACATTCTAGACACCTGAGTAGGATCCTTATCCCAAAGAGGTGCACATGCTACATATCACTGTGAGTCCTCTTCACTTGGATCACTATTTTGGAAGGGAACGACATGCATGAACATGTTTCATGGAAACATCGTAAAACAAGTGTGATTTCCTCCTGAACACAAAGAGTTACAATATAGAAACTTCTGTACGATACTTCTCCTAAAGAAGTGCACTTGCAACATTTAACTCAGAGTCCTCCTCACTTGGTTCAGTATTTTGAAAAATCATGGCCTGTGTGAACATGTGCCATTCAAATGTCAAAAAACAAGTATGATTTTTGCCTGAACACTAATGTTACAGTACAGGAACTTCTCTAGGACACTTATCCCTAAGAAGTGAAATTCCAACATTTGACTCTGAATCCTCCGCAGTTGGTTCGTTCTCTTGGAAAATCATGGCCTGCGTGAACATGTTATATGCGCATGTCGCAAAACAAGTATGATCTTTTCCTGAACACAATCTGTAACACTATAGAATCTTCTGCAGGATGCTTATCCCTAAGAAGTGCACCTCCAACATTTGACTCTCAGTCCTCCTCACTTGGTTCACTCTTTTGGAAAATCAAGGCCTGCTTGAACATATTCCAGGAAAACGTCACAAAACCCATATGAATTTCTTCTGAATAGAAAAAGTTACAACGCATGAACATCTACAGGATTCTTATCACAGAGACGAGAAAGTGAAACATGTGAATTTGATGCATCCTTGCTTAGTCACTACTTTCACGCTCATTACAAGCCAGAACATAGTTGGTAGAATCAGCACAAAGAAATGTTGTTTTCTCCAGAATACAAAGTTTTACACTCTCGAAACCTGTGTTGCACTTATCCCAAAGAAGTGCACATGGTACATATGACTTCCCAAAGAGGTGCACATGCTACATATGACTGTGAGTCCTCTTCACATGGTTCACTCTTTTAGAAGGGAATGACATGCATGAACATGTTTCATGGAAACGTCGTCAAACAAGTGGGGTTTCCTCCTGAACACAAAGATTTACAATATAGAAACTTCTGTGCGATACTTCTCCTAAAGAAGTGCACTTGCAACATTTAACTCAGAGTCCTCCTCACTTGGTTCACCACATTGTAAAATTATGGCCTGTGTGACCATGTGTCATTCAAATTTCACAAATCAAGTATGATTTTCGCCTGAACACAAATGTTTCAGTACAGGAAATTCTCTAGGATACTTATCACTAAGAAGAGAAATTCCAACATTTGACTCTGATTCCTCCGCACTTGGTTCGCTGTCTTGGAAAATCATGGCCTGGGTGAACATGTTATATTCGAATGTTGCAAAACAAGTGTGATCTTCCCTGAACACAAAGTGTAATACTATAGAATCTTCTGCAGGATACTTATCCCTGAGAAGTGCACCTCCAACATTTGACTCTCAGTCCTCCTCACTTGGTTCACTCTTTTGGAAAATCAAGGCCTGCGTGAACATATTCCATGGAAACGCCACAAAACTAGTGTGAATTTCTCCTGAACATAAAAAGTCACAACGCATGAACATCTACAGGATTCTTATCACTGAGAAGAGAAAGTGAAACATGTGAATTTGACGTGTCCTCCCTTGTCAACTATTTGCAAGCTCATTACAAGCCGGAACATAGTTGGTAGAATCAGCACAAATGTTGTTTTCTCCAGAATACAAAGCATTACAGTCTAGAAACCTGTGTTGGATACTTATCCCAAAGAAGTGCACATGCTACATATGACTTCCCAAAGAAGTGCACATGCTACATATGACTGTGAGTCTTCTTCACTTGGTTCACTGTTTTGGAAGGGAACGATATGCATGAACATGTTTCATGGAAACGTCGTCAAACAAGTGTGGTTTCCTCCTGAACACACAGAGTTACAATATAGAAATTTCTGAGCGATACTTCTCCTAAAGAAGTGCACTTGCAACATTTAACACAGAGTCCTCCTCACTTGGTTCACTATTTTGTAAAATCATGGCCTGTATGAAAATGTGATATTCAAATTTCACAAATCAAGTATTGTTTTTGCCTGAAAATAAATGTTACAGTACAGGAATTTCTCTAGGATACTTATCCATAAGAAGTGAAATTCCATCATTTGACTCTGAATCCTTCGCACTAGGTTCGCTCTCTTGGAAAATCATGGCCTGCCTGAACATGTTATATGCAAATGTCGCAAAATCATTATGGTCTTCCCTGAACACAAAGTGTAACACTATAGAATCTTCTGCAGGATACTTATCCCTAAGAAGTGCACCTCCAACATTTGACTCTCAGTTCTCCTCACTTGGTTCACTCTTTTGGAAAATCAAGGCCTGCATGAACATATTCCATGAAAACCTCACAAAACCAGTGTGAATTTCTCCCGAACATAAAAAGTTACAGCGCATGAAAATCTACAGGATTCTTATCACTGAGAAGAGAAAGTGAAATATGTGAATTTGACGCGTCCTCGCTTGGTCACCATTTTCAAGCTCATTACAAGCCTGAACATAGTTGGTAGAATCAGCACAAAACAAATGTTGTTTTCTCCAGAATACAATATTTTACAGTCCAGAAACCTGTGTGGATACTTATCCCAAAGAAGTGAACATGCTACATATGACTTCCCAAGAAGTGCACATGCTACATATGACTGTGAGTCCTCTTAACTTGGTTCACTATTTTGGACTGGAATGACATGCATGAACGTGTTTCATGGAAACGTCGTCAAACAAGTGTGATTTCCTCCTGAACACAAAGAGTTACAATATAGAAACTTCTGTACGATACTTCTCCTAAAGAAGTGCACATGCAACATTAATTCAGAGTTCTCCTCACTTGGTTCACTATTTTGTAAAATCATGGCCTGTGTGAACATGTGCCATTCAAATGCCACAAATCAGATATGATTTTCGCCTGAGCACAAATATTACAGTACAGGAACTTCTCTAGGACACTTATCCCTAAGAAGTGAAATTCCAAAATTTGACTCTGAATCCTCCGCATTTGCTTCGCTCTCTTGGAAAATCTGGCCTGCGTGAACATGTTATATGAGAATGTCGCAAAACAAGTATGATCTTCTCCTGAACACAAAGTGTAATACTATAGAATCTTCTGCAGGATACTTACCCCTAAGAAGTGCACGTCCAACATTTGACTCTCAGTCCTCCTCACTCTTTTGTAAAATCAAGGCCTGCGTGAATGTATTCCAGGAAAACAAAACAAAACCAGTGTGCATTTCTCCGGAACATAAAAAGTTACAACGCATGAACATCTACAGGATTCTTATCACTGAGAAGAGAAAGAGAAATATGTGAATTTGACGTGTCCTCGCTTGGTCACTATTTTCAAGCTCATTACAAGCCAGAACATAGTTGGTAGAATAAGCACAAAACAGATGTTGTTTTCTCCAAAATACAAAGTTTTACAGTCTAGAAACCTGTGTAGGATACTTATCCCATAGAAGTGCACATGCTACATATGACTTCCCAAAGAAGTGCACATGCTACATATGACTGTGAGTCTTCTTCACTTGGTTCACTGTTTTGGAAGGGAACGATATGCATGAACATGTTTCATGGAAACGTCGTCAAACAAGTGTGGTTTCCTCCTGAACACACAGAGTTACAATATAGAAACTTCTGTGCGATATTTCTCCTAAAGAAGTGCACTTGCAATATTTAACTCAGCGTCCTCCTCACTTGGTTCACTATTTTGTAAAATCATGGCCTGTGTGAACATGTGCCATTTAAATGTCACAACACAAGTATGATTTTCGCCTGAACACAAATTTGACAGTATAGGAACTTCTCTAGGATACTCATCCCTAAGAGCTGCACCTCCAATATTTGACTCTCAGTCCTCCTCACTTGGTTCACTCTTTTGGAAAATCAAGGCCTGCGTGAACATATTCCATGAAAAGGTTACAAAACCAGTGTGAATTTCTCCTCAACATAAAAAGTTACAACGCATGAACATCTACAGGATTCTTATCACTGAGAAGAGAAAGTGAAACATGTGAATTTGACGCGTACTCGCTTGGTCACTATTTTCAAGTTCATTACAAGCCGGAGCATAGTTGGTAGTATCAACAGAAAACAAATGTTGTTTTCTCCAGAATACAAAGTTTTACATTCTAGACACCTGAGTAGGATCCTTATCCCAAAGAGGTGCACATGCTACATATCACTGTGAGTCCTCTTCACTTGGATCACTATTTTGGAAGGGAACGACATGCATGAACATGTTTCATGGAAACATCGTAAAACAAGTGTGATTTCCTCCTGAACACAAAGAGTTACAATATAGAAACTTCTGTACGATACTTCTCCTAAAGAAGTGCACTTGCAACATTTAACTCAGAGTCCTCCTCACTTGGTTCAGTATTTTGAAAAATCATGGCCTGTGTGAACATGTGCCATTCAAATGTCAAAAAACAAGTATGATTTTTGCCTGAACACTAATGTTACAGTACAGGAACTTCTCTAGGACACTTATCCCTAAGAAGTGAAATTCCAACATTTGACTCTGAATCCTCCGCAGTTGGTTCGTTCTCTTGGAAAATCATGGCCTGCGTGAACATGTTATATGCGCATGTCGCAAAACAAGTATGATCTTTTCCTGAACACAATCTGTAACACTATAGAATCTTCTGCAGGATGCTTATCCCTAAGAAGTGCACCTCCAACATTTGACTCTCAGTCCTCCTCACTTGGTTCACTCTTTTGGAAAATCAAGGCCTGCTTGAACATATTCCAGGAAAACGTCACAAAACCCATATGAATTTCTTCTGAACAGAAAAAGTTACAACGCATGAACATCTACAGGATTCTTATCACAGAGACGAGAAAGTGAAACATGTGAATTTGATGCATCCTTGCTTAGTCACTACTTTCACGCTCATTACAAGCCAGAACATAGTTGGTAGAATCAGCACAAAGAAATGTTGTTTTCTCCAGAATACAAAGTTTTACACTCTCGAAACCTGTGTTGCACTTATCCCAAAGAAGTGCACATGGTACATATGACTTCCCAAAGAGGTGCACATGCTACATATGACTGTGAGTCCTCTTCACATGGTTCACTCTTTTAGAAGGGAATGACATGCATGAACATGTTTCATGGAAACGTCGTCAAACAAGTGGGGTTTCCTCCTGAACACAAAGATTTACAATATAGAAACTTCTGTGCGATACTTCTCCTAAAGAAGTGCACTTGCAACATTTAACTAAGAGTCCTCCTCACTTGGTTCACCACATTGTAAAATTATGGCCTGTGTGACCATGTGTCATTCAAATTTCACAAATCAAGTATGATTTTCGCCTGAACACAAATGTTTCAGTACAGGAAATTCTCTAGGATACTTATCACTAAGAAGAGAAATTCCAACATTTGACTCTGATTCCTCCGCACTTGGTTCGCTGTCTTGGAAAATCATGGCCTGGGTGAACATGTTATATTCGAATGTCGCAAAACAAGTATGATCTTCCCTGAACACAAAGTGTAATACTATAGAATCTTCTGCAGGATACTTATCCCTGAGAAGTGCACCTCCAACATTTGACTCTCAGTCCTCCTCACTTGGTTCACTCTTTTGGAAAATCAAGGCCTGCGTGAACATATTCCATGGAAACGCCACAAAACCAGTGTGAATTTCTCCTGAACATAAAAAGTCACAACGCATGAACATCTACAGGATTCTTATCACTGAGAAGAGAAAGTGAAACATGTGAATTTGACGTGTCCTCCCTTGTCAACTATTTGCAAGCTCATTACAAGCCGGAACATAGTTGGTAGAATCAGCACAAATGTTGTTTTCTCCAGAATACAAAGCATTACAGTCTAGAAACCTGTGTTGGATACTTATCCCAAAGAAGTGCACATGCTACATATGACTTCCCAAAGAAGTGCACATGCTACATATGACTGTGAGTCTTCTTCACTTGGTTCACTGTTTTGGAAGGGAACGATATGCATGAACATGTTTCATGGAAACGTCGTCAAACAAGTGTGGTTTCCTCCTGAACACACAGAGTTACAATATAGAAATTTCTGAGCGATACTTCTCCTAAAGAAGTGCACTTGCAACATTTAACACAGAGTCCTCCTCACTTGGTTCACTATTTTGTAAAATCATGGCCTGTATGAAAATGTGATATTCAAATTTCACAAATCAAGTATTGTTTTTGCCTGAAAATAAATGTTACAGTACAGGAATTTCTCTAGGATACTTATCCATAAGAAGTGAAATTCCATCATTTGACTCTGAATCCTTCGCACTAGGTTCGCTCTCTTGGAAAATCATGGCCTGCCTGAACATGTTATATGCAAATGTCGCAAAATCATTATGGTCTTCCCTGAACACAAAGTGTAACACTATAGAATCTTCTGCAGGATACTTATCCCTAAGAAGTGCACCTCCAACATTTGACTCTCAGTTCTCCTCACTTGGTTCACTCTTTTGGAAAATCAAGGCCTGCATGAACATATTCCATGAAAACCTCACAAAACCAGTGTGAATTTCTCCCGAACATAAAAAGTTACAGCGCATGAACATCTACAGGATTCTTATCACTGAGAAGAGAAAGTGAAATATGTGAATTTGACGCGTCCTCGCTTGGTCACCATTTTCAAGCTCATTACAAGCCTGAACATAGTTGGTAGAATCAGCACAAAACAAATGTTGTTTTCTCCAGAATACAATATTTTACAGTCCAGAAACCTGTGTGGATACTTATCCCAAAGAAGTGAACATGCTACATATGACTTCCCAAGAAGTGCACATGCTACATATGACTGTGAGTCCTCTTAACTTGGTTCACTATTTTGGACTGGAATGACATGCATGAACGTGTTTCATGGAAACGTCGTCAAACAAGTGTGATTTCCTCCTGAACACAAAGAGTTACAATATAGAAACTTCTGTACGATACTTCTCCTAAAGAAGTGCACATGCAACATTAATTCAGAGTTCTCCTCACTTGGTTCACTATTTTGTAAAATCATGGCCTGTGTGAACATGTGCCATTCAAATGCCACAAATCAGATATGATTTTCGCCTGAGCACAAATATTACAGTACAGGAACTTCTCTAGGACACTTATCCCTAAGAAGTGAAATTCCAAAATTTGACTCTGAATCCTCCGCATTTGCTTCGCTCTCTTGGAAAATCTTGGCCTGCGTGAACATGTTATATGAGAATGTCGCAAAACAAGTATGATCTTCTCCTGAACACAAAGTGTAATACTATAGAATCTTCTGCAGGATACTTATCCCTAAGAAGTGCACGTCCAACATTTGACTCTCAGTCCTCCTCACTCTTTTGTAAAATCAAGGCCTGCGTGAACGTATTCCAGGAAAACAAAACAAAACCAGTGTGCATTTCTCCGGAACATAAAAAGTTACAACGCATGAACATCTACAGGATTCTTATCACTGAGAAGAGAAAGAGAAATATGTGAATTTGACGTGTCCTCGCTTGGTCACTATTTTCAAGCTCATTACAAGCCAGAACATAGTTGGTAGAATAAGCACAAAACAGATGTTGTTTTCTCCAAAATACAAAGTTTTACAGTCTAGAAACCTGTGTAGGATACTTATCCCATAGAAGTGCACATGCTACATATGACTTCCCAAAGAAGTGCACATGCTACATATGACTGTGAGTCTTCTTCACTTGGTTCACTGTTTTGGAAGGGAACGATATGCATGAACATGTTTCATGGAAACGTCGTCAAACAAGTGTGGTTTCCTCCTGAACACACAGAGTTACAATATAGAAACTTCTGTGCGATATTTCTCCTAAAGAAGTGCACTTGCAATATTTAACTCAGCGTCCTCCTCACTTGGTTCACTATTTTGTAAAATCATGGCCTGTGTGAACATGTGCCATTTAAATGTCACAACACAAGTATGATTTTCGCCTGAACACAAATTTGACAGTATAGGAACTTCTCTAGGATACTCATCCCTAAGAGCTGCACCTCCAATATTTGACTCTCAGTCCTCCTCACTTGGTTCACTCTTTTGGAAAATCAAGGCCTGCGTGAACATATTCCATGAAAAGGTTACAAAACCAGTGTGAATTTCTCCTCAACATAAAAAGTTACAACGCATGAACATCTACAGGATTCTTATCACTGAGAAGAGAAAGTGAAACATGTGAATTTGACGCGTACTCGCTTGGTCACTATTTTCAAGTTCATTACAAGCCGGAGCATAGTTGGTAGTATCAACAGAAAACAAATGTTGTTTTCTCCAGAATACAAAGTTTTACATTCTAGACACCTGAGTAGGATCCTTATCCCAAAGAGGTGCACATGCTACATATCACTGTGAGTCCTCTTCACTTGGATCACTATTTTGGAAGGGAACGACATGCATGAACATGTTTCATGGAAACATCGTAAAACAAGTGTGATTTCCTCCTGAACACAAAGAGTTACAATATAGAAACTTCTGTACGATACTTCTCCTAAAGAAGTGCACTTGCAACATTTAACTCAGAGTCCTCCTCACTTGGTTCAGTATTTTGAAAAATCATGGCCTGTGTGAACATGTGCCATTCAAATGTCAAAAAACAAGTATGATTTTTGCCTGAACACTAATGTTACAGTACAGGAACTTCTCTAGGACACTTATCCCTAAGAAGTGAAATTCCAACATTTGACTCTGAATCCTCCGCAGTTGGTTCGTTCTCTTGGAAAATCATGGCCTGCGTGAACATGTTATATGCGCATGTCGCAAAAAAAGTATGATCTTTTCCTGAACACAATCTGTAACACCATAGAATCTTCTGCAGGATGCTTATCCCTAAGAAGTGCACCTCCAACATTTGACTCTCAGTCCTCCTCACTTGGTTCACTCTTTTGGAAAATCAAGGCCTGCTTGAACATATTCCAGGAAAACGTCACAAAACCCATATGAATTTCTTCTGAACTAGAAAAAGTTACAACGCATGAACATCTACAGGATTCTTATCACAGAGACGAGAAAGTGAAACATGTGAATTTGATGCATCCTTGCTTATTCACTACTTTCACGCTCATTACAAGCCAGAACATAGTTGATAGAATCAGCACAAAGAAATGTTGTTTTCTCCAGAATACAAAGTTTTACACTCTCGAAACCTGTGTTGCACTTATCCCAAAGAAGTGCACATGGTACATATGACTTCCCAAAGAGGTGCACATGCTACATATGACTGTGAGTCCTCTTCACATGGTTCACTCTTTTAGAAGGGAATGACATGCATGAACATGTTTCATGGAAACGTCGTCAAACAAGTGGGGTTTCCTCCTGAACACAAAGATTTACAATATAGAAACTTCTGTGCGATACTTCTCCTAAAGAAGTGCACTTGCAACATTTAACTCAGAGTCCTCCTCACTTGGTTCACCACATTGTAAAATTATGGCCTGTGTGACCATGTGTCATTCAAATTTCACAAATCAAGTATGATTTTCGCCTGAACACAAATGTTTCAGTACAGGAAATTCTCTAGGATACTTATCACTAAGAAGAGAAATTCCAACATTTGACTCTGATTCCTCCGCACTTGGTTCGCTGTCTTGGAAAATCATGGCCTGGGTGAACATGTTATATTCGAATGTCGCAAAACAAGTATGATCTTCCCTGAACACAAAGTGTAATACTATAGAATCTTCTGCAGGATACTTATCCCTGAGAAGTGCACCTCCAACATTTGACTCTCAGTCCTCCTCACTTGGTTCACTCTTTTGGAAAATCAAGGCCTGCGTGAACATATTCCATGGAAACGCCACAAAACCAGTGTGAATTTCTCCTGAACATAAAAAGTCACAACGCATGAACATCTACAGGATTCTTATCACTGAGAAGAGAAAGTGAAACATGTGAATTTGACGTGTCCTCCCTTGTCAACTATTTGCAAGCTCATTACAAGCCGGAACATAGTTGGTAGAATCAGCACAAATGTTGTTTTCTCCAGAATACAAAGCATTACAGTCTAGAAACCTGTGTTGGATACTTATCCCAAAGAAGTGCACATGCTACATATGACTTCCCAAAGAAGTGCACATGCTACATATGACTGTGAGTCTTCTTCACTTGGTTCACTGTTTTGGAAGGGAACGATATGCATGAACATGTTTCATGGAAACGTCGTCAAACAAGTGTGGTTTCCTCCTGAACACACAGAGTTACAATATAGAAATTTCTGAGCGATACTTCTCCTAAAGAAGTGCACTTGCAACATTTAACACAGAGTCCTCCTCACTTGGTTCACTATTTTGTAAAATCATGGCCTGTATGAAAATGTGATATTCAAATTTCACAAATCAAGTATTGTTTTTGCCTGAAAATAAATGTTACAGTACAGGAATTTCTCTAGGATACTTATCCATAAGAAGTGAAATTCCATCATTTGACTCTGAATCCTTCGCACTAGGTTCGCTCTCTTGGAAAATCATGGCCTGCCTGAACATGTTATATGCAAATGTCGCAAAATCATTATGGTCTTCCCTGAACACAAAGTGTAACACTATAGAATCTTCTGCAGGATACTTATCCCTAAGAAGTGCACCTCCAACATTTGACTCTCAGTTCTCCTCACTTGGTTCACTCTTTTGGAAAATCAAGGCCTGCATGAACATATTCCATGAAAACCTCACAAAACCAGTGTGAATTTCTCCCGAACATAAAAAGTTACAGCGCATGAACATCTACAGGATTCTTATCACTGAGAAGAGAAAGTGAAATATGTGAATTTGACGCGTCCTCGCTTGGTCACCATTTTCAAGCTCATTACAAGCCTGAACATAGTTGGTAGAATCAGCACAAAACAAATGTTGTTTTCTCCAGAATACAATATTTTACAGTCCAGAAACCTGTGTGGATACTTATCCCAAAGAAGTGAACATGCTACATATGACTTCCCAAGAAGTGCACATGCTACATATGACTGTGAGTCCTCTTAACTTGGTTCACTATTTTGGACTGGAATGACATGCATGAACGTGTTTCATGGAAACGTCGTCAAACAAGTGTGATTTCCTCCTGAACACAAAGAGTTACAATATAGAAACTTCTGTACGATACTTCTCCTAAAGAAGTGCACATGCAACATTAATTCAGAGTTCTCCTCACTTGGTTCACTATTTTGTAAAATCATGGCCTGTGTGAACATGTGCCATTCAAATGCCACAAATCAGATATGATTTTCGCCTGAGCACAAATATTACAGTACAGGAACTTCTCTAGGACACTTATCCCTAAGAAGTGAAATTCCAACATTTGACTCTGAATCCTCCGCATTTGCTTCGCTCTCTTGGAAAATCTTGGCCTGCGTGAACATGTTATATGAGAATGTCGCAAAACAAGTATGATCTTCTCCTGAACACAAAGTGTAATACTATAGAATCTTCTGCAGGATACTTACCCCTAAGAAGTGCACGTCCAACATTTGACTCTCAGTCCTCCTCACTCTTTTGTAAAATCAAGGCCTGCGTGAATGTATTCCAGGAAAACAAAACAAAACCAGTGTGCATTTCTCCGGAACATAAAAAGTTACAACGCATGAACATCTACAGGATTCTTATCACTGAGAAGAGAAAGAGAAATATGTGAATTTGACGTGTCCTCGCTTGGTCACTATTTTCAAGCTCATTACAAGCCAGAACATAGTTGGTAGAATAAGCACAAAACAGATGTTGTTTTCTCCAAAATACAAAGTTTTACAGTCTAGAAACCTGTGTAGGATACTTATCCCATAGAAGTGCACATGCTACATATGACTTCCCAAAGAAGTGCACATGCTACATATGACTGTGAGTCTTCTTCACTTGGTTCACTGTTTTGGAAGGGAACGATATGCATGAACATGTTTCATGGAAACGTCGTCAAACAAGTGTGGTTTCCTCCTGAACACACAGAGTTACAATATAGAAACTTCTGTGCGATATTTCTCCTAAAGAAGTGCACTTGCAATATTTAACTCAGCGTCCTCCTCACTTGGTTCACTATTTTGTAAAATCATGGCCTGTGTGAACATGTGCCATTTAAATGTCACAACACAAGTATGATTTTCGCCTGAACACAAATTTGACAGTATAGGAACTTCTCTAGGATACTCATCCCTAAGAGCTGCACCTCCAATATTTGACTCTCAGTCCTCCTCACTTGGTTCACTCTTTTGGAAAATCAAGGCCTGCGTGAACATATTCCATGAAAAGGTTACAAAACCAGTGTGAATTTCTCCTCAACATAAAAGTTACAACGCATGAACATCTACAGGATTCTTATCACTGAGAAGAGAAAGTGAAACATGTGAATTTGACGCGTACTCGCTTGGTCACTATTTTCAAGTTCATTACAAGCCGGAGCATAGTTGGTAGTATCAACAGAAAACAAATGTTGTTTTCTCCAGAATACAAAGTTTTACATTCTAGACACCTGAGTAGGATCCTTATCCCAAAGAGGTGCACATGCTACATATCACTGTGAGTCCTCTTCACTTGGATCACTATTTTGGAAGGGAACGACATGCATGAACATGTTTCATGGAAACATCGTAAAACAAGTGTGATTTCCTCCTGAACACAAAGAGTTACAATATAGAAACTTCTGTACGATACTTCTCCTAAAGAAGTGCACTTGCAACATTTAACTCAGAGTCCTCCTCACTTGGTTCAGTATTTTGAAAAATCATGGCCTGTGTGAACATGTGCCATTCAAATGTCAAAAAACAAGTATGATTTTTGCCTGAACACTAATGTTACAGTACAGGAACTTCTCTAGGACACTTATCCCTAAGAAGTGAAATTCCAACATTTGACTCTGAATCCTCCGCAGTTGGTTCGTTCTCTTGGAAAATCATGGCCTGCGTGAACATGTTATATGCGCATGTCGCAAAACAAGTATGATCTTTTCCTGAACACAATCTGTAACACTATAGAATCTTCTGCAGGATGCTTATCCCTAAGAAGTGCACCTCCAACATTTGACTCTCAGTCCTCCTCACTTGGTTCACTCTTTTGGAAAATCAAGGCCTGCTTGAACATATTCCAGGAAAACGTCACAAAACCCGTATGAATTTCTTCTGAACATAAAAAGTTACAACGCATGAACATCTACAGGATTCTTATCACAGAGACGAGAAAGTGAAACATGTGAATTTGATGCATCCTTGCTTAGTCACTACTTTCACGCTCATTACAAGCCAGAACATAGTTGGTAGAATCAGCACAAAGAAATGTTGTTTTCTCCAGAATACAAAGTTTTACACTCTCGAAACCTGTGTTGCACTTATCCCAAAGAAGTGCACATGCTACATATGACTTCCCAAAGAAGTGCACATGCTACATATGACTGTGAGTCCTCTTCACATGGTTCACTCTTTTAGAAGGGAATGACATGCATGAACATGTTTCATGGAAACGTCGTCAAACAAGTGGGGTTTCCTCCTGAACACAAAGATTACAATATAGAAACTTCTGTGCGATACTTCTCCTAAAGAAGTGCACTTGCAACATTTAACTCAGAGTCCTCCTCACTTGGTTCAACACATTGTAAATTATGGCCTGTGTGACCATGTGTCATTCAAATTTCACAAACCAAGTATGATTTTCGCCTGAACACAAATGTTTCAGTACAGGAAATTCTCTAGGATACTTATCACTAAGAAGAGAAATTCCAACATTGACTCTGATTCCTCCGCACTTGGTTCGCTGTCTTGGAAAATCATGGCCTGGGTGAACATGTTATATTCGAATGTCGCAAACAAGTATGATCTTCCCTGAACACAAAGTGTAATACTATAGAATCTTCTGCAGGATACTTATCCCTGAGAAGTGCACCTCCAACATTGACTCTCAGTCCTCCTCACTTGGTTCACTCTTTTGGAAAACCAAGGCCTGCGTGAACATATTCCATGGAAACGCCACAAAACCAGTGTGAATTTCTCCTGAACATAAAAAGTCACAACACATGAACATCTACAGGATTCTTATCACTGAGAAGAGAAAGTGAAACATGTGAATTTGACGTGTCCTCCCTTGTCAACTATTTGCAAGCTCATTACAAGCCGGAACATAGTTGGTAGAATCAGCACAAATGTTGTTTCTCCAGAATACAAAGCATTACAGTCTAGAAACCTGTGTTGGATACTTTATCCCAAAGAAGTGCACATGCTACATATGACTCCCCAAAGAAGTGCACATGCTACATATGACTGTGAGTCTTCTTCACTTGGTTCACTGTTTTGGAAGGGAACGATATGCATGAACATGTTTCATGGAAACGTCATCAAACAAGTGTGGTTTTCCTCCTGAACACACAGAGTTACAATATAGAAATTTCTGAGCGATACTTCTCCTAAAGAAGTGCACTTGCAACATTTAACACAGAGTCCTCCTCACTTGGTTCACTATTTTGTAAAATCATGGCCTGTATGAAAATGTGATATTCAAATTTCACAAATCAAGTATTGTTTTTGCCTGAACATAAATGTTACAGTACAGGAATTTCTCTAGGATACTTATCCATAAGAAGTGAAATTCCATCATTTGACTCTGATTCCTTCGCACTAGGTTCGCTCTCTTGGAAAATCATGGCCTGCCTGAACATGTTGTATGCGAATGTCGCAAAATCATTATGGTCTTCCCTGAACACAAAGTGTAACACTATAGAATCTTCTGCAGGATACTTATCCCTAAGAAGTGCACCTCCAACATTTGACTCTCAGTTCTCCTCACTTGGTTCACTCTTTTGGAAAATCAAGGCCTGCGTGAACATATTCCATGAAAACGTCACAAAACTAGTGTGAATTTCTCCTGAACATAAAAAGTTACAACGCATGAATGTCTACAGGATTCTTATCACTGAGAAGAGAAAGTGAATCATGTGAATTTGAACCGTCCTCCCTTGGTCACTATTTTCAAGCTCATTAAAAGCCGGAACATAGTTGGTAGAATTAGCAGAAAACAAATGTTGTTTTCTCCAGAATACAAAGTTTTACAGTCTAGAAACCTGTGTAGGATACTTATCCCAAAGAAGTGCACATGCTACATATGACTGTGAGTCCTCTTCACTTGGTTCACTATTTTTGAAGGGAACAACATGTATGAACATGTTTCATGGAAACATCGTCAAACAAGTGTGATTTCCTCCTGAACACAAGCGTAACAATATAAAAACTTCTGTGCGATACTTCTCCTAAGGAAGTGCACTTGCAACATTTAACTCAGAGTCCTCCTCACATGGTTCACTATTTTGTAAAATCATGGCCTGTATGAATATGTGCCATTCAAATGTCACAAAACAAGTATGATTTTCGCCTGAACACAAATGTTACAGTATAGGAACTTCTCTAGGATACTTATCCCTAAGAAGTGAGATTTCAACATGTGACTCTAAATCCTCCACACTTGGTTCCCTCTCTTGAAAATCATGGCATGCAAGAACATCTTATATGTGAATGTCGCAAAACATGTATGATCTTCTCCTGAACAAAAAGTGGAACACTATAGAATCTTCTGCAGGATACTTATCCATAAGAAGTGCACCTCCAACATTTGACTCTCAGTCCTCCTCACTTGGTTCACTCTTTTGGAAAATCAAGTCCTGTGTGAACATATTGCATGAAAACGTCACAACACCAGTGTGAATTTCTCCTGAACATAAAAAGTTACAACGCATGAACATCTACAGGATTCTTATCACTGAGAAGAGAAAGTGAAACGTGTGAATTTGACGCGTCCTCGCTTGGTCACCATTTTCAAGCTCATTGCAAGCCTGAACATAGTTGGTAGAATCAGCACAAAACAAATGTTGTTTTCTCCAGAATACAATGTTTTACAGTCTAGAAACCTGTGTGGATACTTATCCCAAAGAAGTGAACATGCTACATATGACTTCCCAAAGAAGTGCACATGCTACATATGACTGTGAGTCCTCTTAACTTGGTTCACTATTTTGGACTGGAATGACATGCATGAACATGTTTCATGGAAACATAGTAAAACAAGTGTGATTTCCTCCTGAACACAAAGAGTTACAATATAGAAACTTCTGTACTATACTTCTCCTAAAGAAGTGCACATGCAACATTTAACTCAGAGTCCTCCTCACTTGGTTCACTATTTTGTAAAATCATGGCCTGTGTGAACATGTGCCATTCAAATGCCACAAATCAGATATGATTTTCACCTGAGCACAAATATTACAGTACAGGAACTTCTCTAGGACACTTATCCCTAAGAAGTGAAATTCCAAAATTTGACTCTGAATCCTCTGCATTTGCTTCGCTCTCTTGGAAAATCATGGCCTGCGTGAACATGTTATATGCGAATGTCGCAAAACAAGTATGATCTTCTCCTGAACACAAAGTGTAATACTATAGAAGCTTCTGCAGGATACTTATCCCTAAGAAGTGCACGTCCAACCTTGACTCTCAGTCCTCCTCACTCTTTTGTAAAATCAAGGCCTGAGTGAACGTATTCGAGGAAAACAAAACAAAACCAGTGTGCATTTCTCCAGAACATAAAAACTTACAACGCATGAACATCTACAGGATTCTTATCACTGAAAAGAGAAAGAGAAATATGTGAATTTGACGTGTCCTCGCTTGGTCACTATTTTCAAGCTCATTACAAGCCAGAACATAGTTGGTAGAATAAGCACAAAACAGATGTTGTTTTCTCCAAAATACAAAGTTTTACAGTCTAGAAACCTGTGTAGGATACTTATCCCAAAGAAGTGCACATGCTACATATGACTTCCCAAGGACGTGCACATGCTACATATGACTGTGAGTCCTCCTCACTTGGTGCACTATTTTGGAAGGGAATGACATGCATGAACATGTTTCATGGAAACGTCATCAAACAAGTGTGATTTCCCCCTGAACACAAAGAGTTACAATAAGGAAACTTCTGTGCGATACTTCTCCTAAAGAAGTGCACTTGCAACATTTAACTCAGAGTCTTCCTCACTTGGTTCAACATTTTGTAAAATCATGGCCTGTGTGAACATGTGCATTCAAATGTCACAAAACAAGTATGATTTTCGCCTGAACACAAATGTTACAGTACAGGAACTTCTCTAAGGATACTTATCCCTAAGATGTGAAATTCCAACATTTGACTCTGAATCCTCCGCACTTGATTCGCTCTCTTGGAAAATCATGACCTGCGAGAACAGGTTATATGCGAATGTTGCAAAACAAGTATGATCTTCTCCTGAACACAAAGTGTAACACTATAGAATCTTCTGCAGGGTACTTATCCCTGAGAAGTGCACCTCCAACATTTGACTCTCAGTCCTCCTCTCTTGGTTCACTCTTTTGGAAAATGAAGGCCTGTGTGAACATATTCCATGAAAACATCACAAAACCAGTGTGAATTTCCCCTGAACATAAAAAGTTACAACGCATGAACATCTACAGGATTCTTGTCATTGAGAAGGGAATGTAAATCATGTGAATTTGACGCGTCCTCTGTTGGTCACCATTTTCAAGCTCATTACAAGGCGGAACATAGTTGGTAGAATCAGCACAAAACAAATGTTGTTTTCTACATAATACAAAGTTTTACAGTCTAGAAACCTATGTAGGATACTTATCCCAAAGAAGTGAACATGCTACATAAGACTTCCCATAGAAGTTCACATGCTGCATGTGACTGTGAGTCCTATTCACTTGGTTCACTATTTTGGAAGGGAACGACATGCATGAACATGTTTCATGGAAACGTCGTCAAACAAGTGTGATTTCCTCCTGAACACAAAGAGTTACAATATAGAAAGTTCTGTGCGATACTTCTCCTAAAGAAATGCACTTGCAACATTTAACTCAGAGTTCTCCTCACTTGGTTCACTCTTTTGTAAAATCAAGGCCTGCGTGAACATATTCCATGAAAACGTCACAAAACTAGTGTGAATTTCTCCTGAACATAAAAAGTTACAACGCATGAATGTCTACAGGATTCTTATCACTGAGAAGAGAAAGTGAATCATGTGAATTTGACCCGTCCTCCCTTGGTCACTATTTTCAAGCTCATTAAAAGCCGGAACATAGTTGGTAGAATTAGCAGAAAACAAATGTTGTTTTCTCCAGAATACAAAGTTTTACAGTCTAGAAACCTGTGTAGGATACTTATCCCAAAGAAGTGCACATGCTACATATGACTGTGAGTCCTCTTCACTTGTTTCACTATTTTCGAAGGGAACGACATGCATGAACATGTTTTATGGAAACGTCGTCAAACAAGTGTGGTTTTCTCCTGAACACAAAGAGTTACAATATAGAAACTTCTGTACGATACTTCTCCTAAAGAAGTGCACTTGCAACATTTAACTCAGAGTCCTCCTCACTTGGTTCACTATTTTGAAAAATCATGGCCTGTGTGAACATGTGCCATTCAAATGTCACAAAACAAGTATGATTTTCGCCTGAACACAAATGTTACAGTATAGGAACTTCTCTAGGATACTTATCCCTAAGAAGTGAGATTTCAACATGTGACTCTAAATCCTCCACACTTGGTTCCCTCTCTTGAAAATCATGGCATGCAAGAACATCTTATATGTGAATGTCGCAAAACATGTATGATCTTCTCCTGAACAAAAAGTGGAACACTATAGAATCTTCTGCAGGATACTTATCCATAAGAAGTGCACCTCCAACATTTGACTCTCAGTCCTCCTCACTTGGTTCACTCTTTTGGAAAATCAAGTCCTGTGTGAACATATTGCATGAAAACGTCACAACACCAGTGTGAATTTCTCCTGAACATAAAAAGTTACAACGCATGAACATCTACAGGATTCTTATCACTGAGAAGAGAAAGTGAAACGTGTGAATTTGACGCGTCCTCGCTTGGTCACCATTTTCAAGCTCATTGCAAGCCTGAACATAGTTGGTAGAATCAGCACAAAACAAATGTTGTTTTCTCCAGAATACAATGTTTTACAGTCTAGAAACCTGTGTGGATACTTATCCCAAAGAAGTGAACATGCTACATATGACTTCCCAAAGAAGTGCACATGCTACATATGACTGTGAGTCCTCTTAACTTGGTTCACTATTTTGGACTGGAATGACATGCATGAACATGTTTCATGGAAACATAGTAAAACAAGTGTGATTTCCTCCTGAACACAAAGAGTTACAATATAGAAACTTCTGTACTATACTTCTCCTAAAGAAGTGCACATGCAACATTTAACTCAGAGTCCTCCTCACTTGGTTCACTATTTTGTAAAATCATGGCCTGTGTGAACATGTGCCATTCAAATGCCACAAATCAGATATGATTTTCACCTGAGCACAAATATTACAGTACAGGAACTTCTCTAGGACACTTATCCCTAAGAAGTGAAATTCCAAAATTTGACTCTGAATCCTCTGCATTTGCTTCGCTCTCTTGGAAAATCATGGCCTGCGTGAACATGTTATATGCGAATGTCGCAAAACAAGTATGATCTTCTCCTGAACACAAAGTGTAATACTATAGAAGCTTCTGCAGGATACTTATCCCTAAGAAGTGCACGTCCAACCTTGACTCTCAGTCCTCCTCACTCTTTTGTAAAATCAAGGCCTGAGTGAACGTATTCGAGGAAACAAAACCAAACCAGTGTGCATTTCTCCAGAACATAAAAACTTACAACGCAATGAACATCTACAGGATTCTTATCACTGAAAAGAGAAAGAGAAATATGTGAATTGACGTGTCCTCGCTTGGTCACTATTTTCAAGCTCATTACAAGCCAGAACATAGTTGGTAGAATAAGCACAAACAGATGTTGTTTTCTCCAAAATACAAAGTTTTACAGTCTAGAAACCTGTGTAGGATACTTATCCCAAAGAAGTGCACATGCTACATATGACTTCCCAAGGACGTGCACATGCTACATATGACTGTGAGTCCTCCTCACTTGGTGCACTATTTTGGAAGGGAATGACATGCATGAACATGTTTCATGAAACGTCATCAAACAAGTGTGATTTCCCCCTGAACACAAAGAGTTACACTAAGGAACTTCTGTGCGATACTTCTCCTAAAGAAGTGCACTTGCAACATTTAACTCAGAGTCCTCCTCACTGGTTCAACATTTTTGTAAAATCATGGCCTGTGTGAACATGTGCATTCAAATGTCACAAAAACAAGTATGATTTTCACCTGACACAAATGTTACAGTTACAGGAACTTCTCTAAGGATACTTATCCCTAAGCTGTGAAATTCCAACATTTGACTCTGAATCCTCCGCACTTGATTCGCTCTCTGGAAAATCATGACCTGCGAGAACAGGTAATATGCGAATGTTGCAAAACAAGTATGATTTCTCCTGAACACAAAGTGTAACACTATAGAATCTTCTGCAGGGTACTTATCCCTGAGAAGTGCACCTCCAACATTTGACTCTAAGTCCTCCTCTCTTGGTTCACTCTTTGGAAAATGAAGGCCCTGTGTGAACATTATTCCATGAAAACATCACAAAACCAGTGTGAATTTCCCCTGAACCATAAAAAGTTACAACGCATGAACATCTACAGGATTCTTGTCATTGAGAAGGGAATGTAAATCATGTGAATTTGACGCGTCCTCTGTTGGTCACCATTTTCAAGCTCATTACAAGGCGGAACATAGTTGGTAGAATCAGCACAAAACAAATGTTGTTTTCATACATATACAAAGTTTACAGTCTAGAAACCTATGTAGGATACTATCCCAAAGAAGTGAACATGCTACATAAGACTTCCCATAGAAGTTCACATGCTGCATGTGACTGTGAGTCCTATTCACTTGGTTCACTATTTTGGAAGGGAACGACATGCATGAACATGTTTCATGGAACGTCGTCAAACAAGTGTGATTTCCTCCTGAACACAAAGAGTTACAATATAGAAAGTTCTGTGCGATACTTCTCCTAAAGAAATGCACTTGCAACATTTAACTCAGAGTTCTCCTCACTTGGTTCACTCTTTTGTAAAATCAAGGCCTGCGTGAACATATTCCATTGAAAACGTACAAAACTAGTGTGAATTTCTCCTGCAACATAAAAAGTTACAACGCATGAATGTCTACAGGATTCTTATCACTGAGAAGAGAAAGTGAATCATGTGAATTTGACCCGTCCTCCCTTGGTCACTATTTCAAAGATCATTAAAAGCCGGAACATAGTTGGTAGAATTAGCAGAAACAAATGTTGTTTTCTCCAGAATACAAAGTTTAACAGTCTAGAAACCTGTGTAGGATTACTATCCCAAAGAAGTGCACATGCTACATAGGACTGTGAGTCCTCTTCACTTGTTCACTATTTTCGAAGGGAACGAAATGCATGAACATGTTTTATGGAAACGTCGTCAAACAAGTGTGTTTTTCTCCTGAACACAAAGAGTTACAATATAGAAAACTTCTGTACGATACTTCTCCTAAAGAAGTGCACTTGCAACATTTAACTCAGAGTCCTCCTCACTTGGTTCATATTTTGAAAAATCATGGCCTGTGTGAACATGTTGCCATTCAATGTCACAAAACAAGTATGATTTTCGCCTGAACACAAATGTTACAGTATAGGAACTTCTGTAGGATACTTATCCCTAAGAAGTGAAATTCCAACATTTGACTCTAAATCCTCCGCACTTGGTTCGCACTCTTGAAAATCATGGCCGGCAAGGACATGTTATATGTGAATGTGGCAAAACATGGATGATCTTCTCCTGAACACAAAGTGTAACAATATAGAATCTTCAGCGGGATACTTGTCTCTAAGAAGTGCACCTCCAACATTTGACTCTCAGTCCTCCTCACTTGGTTCACTCTTTTGGAAAATCAAGGCCTGCGTGAATATATTCCATGAAAACGTCACAAAACCAGTGTGAATTTCTCCCGAACATAAAAAGGTACAAAGCATGAACTTCTACAGGATTCTTATCACTGAGAAGAGAAAGTGAAACATGTGAATTTGAGGCGTCCTCGCTTGGTCACCATTTTCAAGCTCATTACAAGCCTTAACGTAGTTGGTAGAATCAGCACAAAACAAATGTTGTTTTCTCCAGAATACAAAGTTTTACAGTCTAGAAACCTGTGTAGGATACTTATCCCAAAGAAGAGCACATGCTACATATGACTTCCCAAAGAAGTGCACATGCTACATATGACTTACCAAAGAAGTACACATGCTACATATGACTGTGAGTCCTCTTCACTTGGTTCACTATTTTTGAAGGGAACAACATGTATGAACATGTTTCATGGAAACGTCGTCAAACAAGTGTGATTTCCTCCTGAACACAAGAGTAACAATATAAAAACTTCTGTGCGATACTTCTCCTAAGGAAGTGCACTTGCAACATTTAACTCAGAGTCCTCCTCACATGGTTCACTATTTTGTAAAATCATGGCCTGTATGATGTGCCATTCAAATGTCACAAAACAAGTATGATTTTCGCCTGAACAAAATGTTACAGTATAGGAACTTCTCTAGGATACTTATCCCTAAGAAGTGAGATTTCAACATGTGACTCTAAATCCTCCACACTTGGTTCGCTCTCTTGAAAATCATGGCATGCGAGAACATCTTATATGTGAATGTCGCAAAACAGTATGATCTTCTCCTGAACAAAAAGTGGAACACTATAGAATCTTCTGCAGGATACTTATCCATAAAAGTGCACCTCCAACATTTGACTCTCAGTCCTCCTCACTTGGTTCACTCTTTTGGAAAATCAAGTCCGTGTGAACATATTGCATGAAAACGTCACAAAACCAGTGTGAATTTCTCCTGAATATAAAAAGTTACAACGCATGAACATCTACAGGATTCTTATCACTGAGAAGAGAAAGTGAAACATGTGAATTTGACGCGTCCTCGCTTGGTCACCATTTTCAAGCTCATTACAAGCCTGAACATAGTTGGTAGAATCAGCACAAAACAAATGTTGTTTTCTCCAGAATACAATGTTTTACAGTCTAGAAACCTGTGTGGATACTTATCCCAAAGAAGTGAACATGCTACATATGACTTCCCAAAGAAGTGCACATGCTACATATGACTGTGAGTCCTCTTAACTTGGTTCACTATTTTGGACAGGAATGACATGCATGAACATGTTTCATGGAAACATCGTAAAACAAGTGTGATTTCCTCCTGAACACAAAGAGTTACAATATAGAAACTTCTGTACGATACTTCTCCTAAAGAAGTGCACATGCAACATTTAACTCAGAGTCCTCCTCACTTGGTTCACTATTTTGTAAAATCATGGCCTGTGTGAACATGTGCCATTCAAATGCCACAAATCAGATATGATTTTCGCCTGAGCACAAATATTACAGTACAGGAACTTCTCTAGGACACTTATCCCTAAGAAGTGAAATTCCAAAATTTGACTCTGAATCCTCCACATTTGCTTTGCTCTCTTGGAAAATCATGGCCTGCGTGAACATGTTATATGAGAATGTCGCAAAACAAGTATGATCTTCTCCTGAACACAAAGTGTAATACTATAGAATCTTCTGCAGGATACTTATCCCTAAGAAGTGCACGTCCAACATTTGACTCTCAGTCCTCCTCACTCTTTTGTAAAATCAAGGCCTGCGTGAACGTATTCCAGGAAAACAAAACAAACCAGTGTGCATTTCTCCGGAACATAAAAAGTTACAACGCATGAACATCTACAGGATTCTTATCACTGAGAAGAGAAAGAGAAATATGTGAATTTGACTGTCCTCGCTTGGTCACTATTTTCAAGCTCATTACAAGCCAGAACATAGTTGGTAGAATAAGCACAAAACAGATGTTGTTTTCTCCAGAATACAAAGTTTTACAGTCTAGAAACCTGTGTAGGATACTTATCCCAAAGAAGTGCACATGCTACATATGACTTCCCAAAGAAGTGCACATGCTACATATGACTGTGAGTCTTCTTCACGGTTCACTGTTTTGGAAGGGAACAATGCATGAACATGTTTCATGGAAACGTCGTCAAACAAGTGTGGTTTCCTCCTGAACACACAGAGTTACAATATAGAAACTTCTGTGCGATACTTCTCCTAAAGAAGTGCACTTGCAATTTAACTCAGCGTCCTCCTCACTTGGTTCACTATTTTGTAAAATCATGGCCTGTGTGAACATGTGCCATTCAAATGTCACAACACAAGTATGATTTTCGCCTGAACACAAATTTGACAGTATAGGAACTTCTCTAGGATACTCATCCCTAAGAGCTGCACCTCCAATATTTGACTCTCAGTCCTCCTCACTTGGTTCACTCTTTTGGAAAATCAAGGCCTGCGTGAACATATTCCATGAAAAGGTTACAAAACCAGTGTGAATTTCTCCTCAACATAAAAAGTTACAACGCATGAACATCTACAGGATTCTTATAACTGAGAAGAGAAAGTGAAACATGTGAATTTGACGCGTACTCGCTTGGTCACTATTTTCAAGATCATTACAAGCCGGAGCATAGTTGGTAGTATCAACAGAAAACAAATGTTGTTTTCTCCAGAATACAAAGTTTTACATTCTAGACACCTGAGTAGGATCCTTATCCCAAAGAGGTGCACATGCTACATATCACTGTGAGTCCTCTCTTGGATCACTATTTTGGAAGGGAACGACATGCATGAACATGTTTCATGGAAACATCGTAAAACAAGTGTGATTTCCTCCTGAACACAAAGAGTTACAATATAGAAACTTCTGTACGATACTTCTCCTAAAGAAGTGCACTTGCAACATTTAACTCAGAGTCCTCCTCACTTGGTTCAGTATTTTGAAAAATCATGGCCTGTGTGAACATGTGCCATTCAAATGTCAAAAAACAAGTATGATTTTTGCCTGAACACTAATGTTACAGTACAGGAACTTCTCTAGGACACTTATCCCTAAGAAGTGAAATTCCAACATTTGACTCTGAATCCTCCGCAGTTGGTTCGTTCTCTTGGAAATCATGGCCTGCGTGAACATGTTATATGCGCATGTCGCAAAACAAGTATGATCTTTTCCTGAACACAATCTGTAACACTATAGAATCTTTTGCAGGATGCTTATCCCTAAGAAGTGCACCTCCAACATTTGACTCTCAGTCCTCCTCACTTGGTTCACTCTTTTGGAAAATCAAGGCCTGCTTGAACATATTCTAGGAAAACATCACAAAACCCATATGAATTTCTTCTGAACATAAAAAGTTACAACGCATGAACATCTACAGCATTCTTATCACAGAGACGAGAAAGTGAAACATGTGAATTTGATGCATCCTTGCTTAGTCACTACTTTCACGCTCATTACAAGCCAGAACATAGTTGGTAGAATCAGCACAAAGAAATGTTGTTTTCTCCAGAATACAAAGTTTTACACTCTCGAAACCTGTGTTGCACTTATCCCAAAGAAGTGCACATGGTACATATGACTTCCCAAAGAGGTGCACATGCTACATATGACTGTGAGTCCTCTTCACATGGTTCACTCTTTTAGAAGGGAATGACATGCATGAACATGTTTCATGGAAACGTCGTCAAACAAGTGGGGTTTCCTCCTGAACACAAAGATTTACAATATAGAAACTTCTGTGCGATACTTCTCCTAAAGAAGTGCACTTGCAACATTTAACTCAGAGTCCTCCTCACTTGGTTCACCACATTGTAAAATTATGGCCTGTATGACCATGTGTCATTCAAATTTCACAAATCAAGTATGATTTTCGCCTGAAAACAAATGTTTCAGTACAGGAAATTCTCTAGGATACTTATCACTAAGAAGAGAAATTCCAACATTTGACTCTGATTCCTCCGACTTGGTTCGCTGTCTTGGAAAATCATGGCCTGGGTGATTCTTAGGGATAAGTATCCTACCAGAAGTTCCTATCCTGTAACAACATTGTGTTCAGGCGAATATCCGTGTTTTTTGACTTTGAATGGCACATGTTCACCAGGCCATGTTTTACAAATATATTGAACCAAGTGAGGGCTCTGAGTTAATATTGCAAGTGCGCTTCTTTAGGAAAGTATC